>JBBDGP010005314.1:0-56237 GCA_037952835.1 Lithobates septentrionalis
GATGGTGTTTGGTAGAGGGTGGGGCCTGTAGGAGATGGTGGATTGGTAGAGGGTGAGGCCTGTAGGAGATGGTGTTTGGTAGAGGGTGAGGCCTGTAGGAGATGGTGGATGGTAGAGGGTGAGGCCTGTAGGAGATGGTGTTTGGTAGAGGGTGGGGCCTGTAGGAGATGGTGTTTGGTAGAGGGTGGGGTCCTGTAGGAGATGGTGGAAGGCAGAGGGCGGGTTCTGTAGGAGATGATGTTTGGTAGAGGGTGAGGCCTGTAGGAGATGGTGTTTGGTAGAGGGTGAGGCCTGTAGGAGATGGTGTTTGGTAGAGGGTGAGGCCTGTAGGAGATGGTGTTTGGTAGAGGGTGGGGCCTGTAGGAGATGGTGTTTGGTAGAGGGTGGGGCCTGTAGGAGATGGTGTTTGGTAGAGGGTGAGGCCTGTAGGAGATGGTGTTTGGTAGAGGGTGGGTCCTGTAGGGGATGGTGTTTGGTAGAGGGTGGGGCCTGTAGGAGATGGTGTTTGGTAGAGGGTGGGGCCTGTAGGAGATGGTGTTTGGTAGAGGGTGAGGCCTGTAGGAGATGGTGTTTGGTAGAGGGTGGGGTCTGTAGGAGATGGTGTTTGGTAGAGGGTGAGGCCTGTAGGAGATGGTGTTTGGTAGAGGGTGGGGCCTGTAGGAGATGGTGTTTGGTAGAGGGTGAGGCCTGTAGGAGATGGTGTTTGGTAGAGGGTGGGGCCTGTAGGAGATGGTGGATGGTAGAGGGTGAGGCCTGTAGGAGATGGTGTTTGGTAGAGGGTGAGGCCTGTAGGAGATGGTGGATGGTAGAGGGTGAGGCCTGTAGGAGATGGTGTTTGGTAGAGGGTGGGGCCTGTAGGAGATGGTGTTTGGTAGAGGGTGGGGTCCTGTAGGAGATGGTGGAAGGCAGAGGGCGGGTTCTGTAGGAGATGATGTTTGGTAGAGGGTGAGGCCTGTAGGAGATGGTGTTTGGTAGAGGGTGAGGCCTGTAGGAGATGGTGTTTGGTAGAGGGTGAGGCCTGTAGGAGATGGTGTTTGGTAGAGGGTGGGGCCTGTAGGAGATGGTGTTTGGTAGAGGGTGGGGCTTGTAGGAGATGGTGTTTGGTAGAGGGTGGGTCCTGTAGGAGATGGTGTTTGGTAGAGGGTGGGGCCTGTAGGAGATGGTGTTTGGTAGAGGGTGAGGCCTGTAGGAGATGGTGTTTGGTAGAGGGTGAGGCCTGTAGGAGATGGTGTTTGGTAGAGGGTGAGGCCTGTAGGAGATGGTGTTTGGTAGAGGGTGAGGCCTGTAGGAGATGGTGTTTGGTAGAGGGTGAGGCCTGTAGGAGATGGTGTTTGGTAGAGGGTGAGGCCTGTAGGAGATGGTGTTTGGTAGAGGGTGAGGCCTGTAGGAGATGGTGTTTGGTAGAGGGTGAGGCCTGTAGGAGATGGTGTTTGGTAGAGGGTGGGGTCCTGTAGGAGATGATGGGTGGCAGAGGGTGGGGCCTGTAGGAGATGGTGTTTGGTAGAGGGTGGGGCCTGTAGGAGATGGTGTTTGGTAGAGGGTGGGGCCTGTAGGAGATGATGGGTGGCAGAGGGTGGGGCCTGTAGGAGATGGTGTTTGGTAGAGGGTGAGGCCTGTAGGAGATGGTGTTTGGTAGAGGGTGGGGCCTGTAGGAGATGGTGTTTGGTAGAGGGTGAGGCCTGTAGGAGATGGTGTTTGGTAGAGGGTGAGGCCTGTAGGAGATGGTGTTTGGTAGAGGGTGAGGCCTGTAGGAGATGGTGTTTGGTAGAGGGTGAGGCCTGTAGGAGATGGTGTTTGGTAGAGGGTGGGGTCCTGTAGGAGATGATGGGTGGCAGAGGGTGGGGCCTGTAGGAGATGGTGTTTGGTAGAGGGTGGGGCCTGTAGGAGATGGTGTTTGGTAGAGGGTGGGGTCTGTAGGAGATGGTGTTTGGTAGAGGGTGAGGCCTGTAGGAGATGGTGTTTGGTAGAGGGTGGGGCCTGTAGGAGATGGTGTTTGGTAGAGGGTGAGGCCTGTAGGAGATGGTGTTTGGTAGAGGGTGGGGCCTGTAGGAGATGGTGTTTGGTAGAGGGTGGGGCCTGTAGGAGATGGTGTTTGGTAGAGGGTGGGGCCTGTAGGAGATGGTGTTTGGTAGAGGGTGGGGCCTGTAGGAGATGGTGTTTGGTAGAGGGTGGGGCCTGTAGGAGATGGTGTTTGGTAGAGGGTGAGGCCTGTAGGAGATGGTGTTTGGTAGAGGGTGGGGCCTGTAGGAGATGGTGTTTGGTAGAGGGTGAGGCCTGTAGGAGATGGTGTTTGGTAGAGGGTGGGGCCTGTAGGAGATGGTGTTTGGTAGAGGGTGGGGCCTGTAGGAGATGGTGTTTGGTAGAGGGTGGGGCCTGTAGGAGATGGTGTTTGGTAGAGGGTGGGGCCTGTAGGAGATGGTGTTTGGTAGAGGGTGGGGCCTGTAGGAGATGGTGTTTGGTAGAGGGTGGGTCCTGTATGAGATGGTGTTTGGTAGAGGGTGAGGCCTGTAGGAGATGGTGTTTGGTAGAGGGTGGGGCCTGTAGGAGATGGTGTTTGGTAGAGGGTGGGGTCCTGTAGGAGATGATGTTTGGTAGAGGGTGGAGTCCTGTAGGAGATGGTGTTTGGTAAAGGGTGGGGTCCTGTAGGAGATGATGGGTGGCAGAGGGTGAGGCCTGTAGGAGATGGTGTTTGGTAGAGGGTGGGGCCTGTAGGAGATGGTGTTTGGTAGAGGGTGAGGCCTGTAGGAGATGGTGTTTGGTAGAGGGTGGGGCCTGTAGGAGATGGTGTTTGGTAGAGGGTGGGGCCTGTAGGAGATGGTGTTTGGTAGAGGGTGGGGCCTGTAAGAGATGGTGTTTGGTAGAGGGTGGGGCCTGTAGGAGATGGTGTTTGGTAGAGGGTGGGGCCTGTAGGAGATGGTGTTTGGTAGAGGGTGAGGCCTGTAGGAGATGGTGTTTGGTAGAGGGTGGGGCCTGTAGGAGATGGTGTTTGGTAGAGGGTGGGTCTGTAGGAGATGATGGATGGCAGAGGGTGAGGCCTGTAGGAGATGGTGTTTGGTAGAGGGTGAGGCCTGTAGGGGATGGTGTTTGGTAGAGGGTGTAGCCTGTAGGAGATGGTGTTTGGTAGAGGGGGGGCCTGTAGGAGATGGTGTTTGGTAGAGGGTGGGGCCTGTAGGAGATGGTGTTTGGTAGAGGGTGGGGCCTGTAGGAGATGGTGTTTGGTAGAGGGTGGGTCCTGTAGGGGATGGTGTTTGGTAGAGGGTGAGGCCTGTAGGAGATGGTGTTTGGTAGAGGGGGGGCCTGTAGGAGATGGTGTTTGGTAGAGGGTGGGGCCTGTAGGAGATGGTGTTTGGTAGAGGGTGGGGCCTGTAGGAGATGGTGTTTGGTAGAGGGTGGGGTCTGTAGGAGATGGTGTTTGGTAGAGGGTGAGGCCTGTAGGAGATGGTGTTTGGTAGAGGGTGTAGCCTGTAGGAGATGATGTTTGGTAGAGGGTGGGGCCTGTAGGAGATGGTGTTTGGTAGAGGGTGGGGCCTGTAGGAGATGGTGTTTGGTAGAGGGTGGGGCCTGTAGGAGATGGTGTTTGGTAGAGGGTGGGTCCTGTAGGGGATGGTGTTTGGTAGAGGGTGGGGTCCTGTAGGAGATGGTGTTTGGTAGAGGGTGGGGTCTGTAGGAGATGGTGTTTGGTAGAGGGTGAGGCCTGTAGGAGATGGTGTTTGGTAGAGGGTGGGGCCTGTAGGAGATGGTGTTTGGTAGAGGGTGGGGCCTGTAGGAGATGGTGTTTGGTAGAGGGTGAGGCCTGTAGGAGATGATGGATGGCAGAGGGTGGGGCCTGTAGGAGATGGTGTTTGGTAGAGGGTGGGGCCTGTAGGAGATGGTGGATGGTAGAGGGTGAGGCCTGTAGGAAATGGTGTTTGGTAGAGGGTGGGGCCTGTAGGAGATGGTTTTTGGTAGAGGGTGGGTCCTGTAGGAGATGATGTTTGGTAGAGGGTGAGGCCTGTAGGAGATGGTGTTTGGTAGAGGGTGTAGCCTGTAGGAGATGGTGTTTGGTAGAGGGTGAGGTCTGTAGGAGATGGTGTTTGGTAGAGGGTGGGGCCTGTAGGAGATGGTGTTTGGTAGAGGGTGGGGCCTGTAGGAGATGGTGTTTGGTAGAGGGTGGGGCCTGTAGGAGATGGTGTTTGGTAGAAGGTGGGGCCTGTAGGAGATGATGTTTGGTAGAGGGTGAGGCCTGTAGGAGATGGTGTTTGGTAGAGGGTGTAGCCTGTAGGAGATGGTGTTTGGTAGAGGGTGGGGCCTGTAGGAGATGGTGTTTGGTAGAGGGTGGGGTCTATAGGAGATGGTGTTTGGTAGAGGGGGGGTCCTGTAGGAGATGGTGTTTGGTAGAGGGTGGGGTCTGTAGGAGATGGTGTTTGGTAGAGGGTGAGGCCTGTAGGAGATGGTGGATGGTAGAGGGTGGGTCCTGTAGGAGATGGTGTTTGGTAGAGGGTGAGGCCTGTAGGAGATGGTGTTTGGTAGAGGGTGAGGCCTGTAGGAGATGGTGTTTGGTAGAGGGTGGGTCCTGTAGGAGATGGTGTTTGGTAGAGGGTGAGGTCTGTAGGAGATGGTGTTTGGTAGAGGGTGGGGCCTGTAGGAGATGGTGTTTGGTAGAGGGTGGGGCCTGTAGGAGATGGTGGTTGGTAGAGGGTGGGGTCCTGTAGGAGATGGTGTTTGGTAGAGGGTGGGGCCTGTAGGAGATGGTGTTTGGTAGAGGGTGGGGCCTGTAGGAGATGGTGTTTGGTAGAGGGTGGGTCCTGTAGGGGATGGTGTTTGGTAGAGGGTGGGGCCTGTAGGAGATGGTGTTTGGTAGAGGGTGAGGTCTGTAGGAGATGGTGTTTGGTAGAGGGTGGGGCCTGTAGGAGATGGTGTTTGGTAGAGGGTGGGGCCTGTAGGAGATGGTGGTTGGTAGAGGGTGGGGTCCTGTAGGAGATGGTGTTTGGTAGAGGGTGGGGCCTGTAGGAGATGGTGTTTGGTAGAGGGTGGGGCCTGTAGGAGATGGTGTTTGGTAGAGGGTGGGTCCTGTAGGGGATGGTGTTTGGTAGAGGGTGAGACCTGTAGGAGATGGTGGATGGTAGAGGGTGAGGCCTGTAGGAAATGGTGTTTGGTAGAGGGTGGGGTCTGTAGGAGATGGTGTTTGGTAGAGGGTGGGTCCTGTAGGGGATGGTGTTTGGTAGAGGGTGAGACCTGTAGGAGATGGTGTTTGGTAGAGGGTGGGGCCTGTAGGAGATGGTGTTTGGTAGAGGGTGGGTCCTGTATGAGATGGTGTTTGGTAGAGGGTGAGGCCTGTAGGAGATGGTGTTTGGTAGAGGGTGAGGCCTGTAGGAGATGGTGTTTGGTAGAGGGTGAGGCCTGTAGGAGATGGTGTTTGGTAGAGGGTGGGCTCCTGTAGAAGATGGTGTTTGGTAGAGGGTGGGTCCTGTAGGGGATGGTGTTTGGTAGAGGGTGAGGCCTGTAGGAGATGGTGTTTGGTAGAGGGTGGGGCCTGTAGGAGATGGTGTTTGGTAGAGATTGGGGTCCTGTAGGGGATGGTGTTTGGTAGAGGGTGGAGCCTGTAGGAGATGGTGTTTGGTAGAGGGTGGGGCCTGTAGGAGATGGTGTTTGGTAAAGGGTGAGGCCTGTAGGAGATGGTGTTTGGTAGAGGGTGAGGCCTGTAGGAGATGGTGTTTGGTAGAGGGTGGGGCCTGTAGGAGATGGTGTTTGGTAGAGATGGGGTCCTGTAGGGGATGGTGTTTGGTAGAGGGTGAGGCCTGTAGGAGATGGTGTTTGGTAGAGGGTGAGGCCTGTAGGAGATGGTGTTTGGTAGAGGGTGGGGCCTGTAGTAGATGGTGTTTGGTAGAGGGTGAGGCTTGTAGGAGATGGTGTTTGGTAGAGGGTGGGGTCTGTAGGAGATGGTGTTTGGTAGAGGGTGGGGTCTGTAGGAGATGGTGTTTGGTAGAGGGTGAGGCCTGTAGGAGATGGTGTTTGGTAGAGGGTGGGGTCTGTAGGAGATGGTGTTTGGTAGAGGGTGGGGTCTGTAGGAGATGGTGTTTGGTAGAGGGTGGGGTCCTGTAGGAGATGGTGTTTGGTAGAGGGTGGGGTCCTGTAGAAGATGGTGTTTGGTAGAGGGTGGGTCTGTAGGAGATGATGGATGGCAGAGGGTGAGGCCTGTAGGAGATGGTGTTTGGTAGAGGGTGGGGCCTGTAGGAGATGATGGATGGCAGAGGGTGGGTCTGTAGGAGATGATGGATGGCAGAGGGTGAGGCCTGTAGGAGATGGTGTTTGGTAGAGGGTGGGGCCTGTAGGAGATGGTGTTTGGTAGAGGGTGAGGCCTGTAGGAGATGGTGTTTGGTAGAGGGTGGGGCCTGTAGGAGATGGTGTTTGGTAGAGGGTGGGGCCTGTAGGAGATGGTGTTTGGTAGAGGGTGAGGCCTGTAGGAGATGGTGTTTGGTAGAGGGTGGGGCCTGTAGGAGATGGATTTTGGTAGAAGGTGAGGCCTGTAGGAGATGGTGCTTGGTAGAGGGTGAGGCCTGTAGGAGATGGTGTTTGGTAGAGGGTGGGGTCCTGTAGGAGATGGTGTTTGGTAGAGGGTGGGGTCTGTAGGAGATGGTGTTTGGTAGAGGGTGGGGTCCTGTAGGAGATGGTGTTTGGTAGAGGGTGGGGTCCTGTAGAAGATGGTGTTTGGTAGAGGGTGGGGCCTGTAGGAGATGGTGTTTGGTAGAGAGTGGGGCCTGTAGGGGATGGTGTTTGGTAGAGGGTGGGGCCTGTAGGAGATGGTGCTTGGTAGAGGGTGGGGCCTGTAGGAGATGGTGTTTGGTAGAGGGTGGGGCCTGTAGGAGATGGTGTTTGGTAGAGGGTGAGGCCTGTAGGAGATGGTGTTTGGTAGAGGGTGGGGCCTGTAGGAGATGGTGTTTGGTAGAGGGTGGGGTCTGTAGGAGATGGTGTTTGGTAGAGGGTGGGTCTGTAGGAGATGGTGTTTGGTAGAGGGTGAGGCCTGTAGGAGATGGTGGATGGTAGAGGGTGAGGCCTGTAGGAAATGGTGTTTGGTAGAGGGGGGGTCCTGTAGGAGATGGTGTTTGGTAGAGGGTGAGGCCTGTAGGAGATGGTGTTTGGTAGAGGGTGGGGTCTGTAGGAGATGGTGTTTGGTAGAGGGTGAGGCCTGTAGGAGATGGTGTTTGGTAGAGGGTGAGGCCTGTAGGAGATGGTGTTTGGTAGAGGGTGGGGCCTGTAGGAGATGGTGTTTGGTAGAGGGTGGGGTCCTGTAGGAGATGGTGTTTGGTAGAGGGTGAGGCCTGTAGGAGATGGTGTTTGGTAGAGGGTGGGGCCTGTAGGAGATGGTGTTTGGTAGAGGGTGGGGTCCTGTAGGGGATGGTGTTTGGTAGAGGGTGGGGCCTGTAGGAGATGATGGATGGCAGAGGGTGAGGCCTGTAGGAGATGGTGTTTGGTAGAGGGGGGGTCCTGTAGGGGATGGTGTTTGGTAGAGGGGGGGTCCTGTAGGAGATGGTGTTTGGTAGAGGGTGGGGCCTGTAGGAGATGGTGGAAGGCAGAGGGTGGGTCTGTAGGAGATGATGGATGGCAGAGGGTGAGGCCTGTAGGAGATGGTGTTTGGTAGAGGGTGGGGCCTGTAGGAGATGGTGTTTGGTAGAGGGTGGGGCCTGTAGGAGATGGTTTTTGGTAGAGGGTGGGTCCTGTAGGGGATGGTGTTTGGTAGAGGGTGGGTCCTGTAGGAGATGGTGTTTGGTAGAGGGTGGGTCCTGTAGGGGATGGTGTTTGGTAGAGGGTGGGGCCTGTAGGAGATGGTGTTTGGTAGAGGGTGGGGCCTGTAGGAGATGGTGTTTGGTAGAGGGTGGGGCCTGTAGGAGATGGTGTTTGGTAGAGGGTGGGGCCTGTAGGAGATGGTGTTTGGTAGAGGGTGGGGCCTGTAGGAGATGATGGATGGCAGAGGGTGAGGCCTGTAGGAGATGGTGTTTGGTAGAGAGTGGGGCCTGTAGGAGATGGTGTTTGGTAGAGGGTGGGGCCTGTAGGAGATGGTGTTTGGTAGAGGGTGGGGCCTGTAGGAGATGGTGGTTGGTAGAGGGTGGGGTCCTGTAGGAGATGGTGTTTGGTAGAGGGTGGGGCCTGTAGGAGATGGTGTTTGGTAGAGGGTGGGGCCTGTAGGAGATGGTGTTTGGTAGAGGGTGGGTCCTGTAGGGGATGGTGTTTGGTAGAGGGTGGGGCCTGTAGGAGATGGTGTTTGGTAGAGGGTGAGGTCTGTAGGAGATGGTGTTTGGTAGAGGGTGGGGCCTGTAGGAGATGGTGTTTGGTAGAGGGTGGGGCCTGTAGGAGATGGTGGTTGGTAGAGGGTGGGGTCCTGTAGGAGATGGTGTTTGGTAGAGGGTGGGGCCTGTAGGAGATGGTGTTTGGTAGAGGGTGGGGCCTGTAGGAGATGGTGTTTGGTAGAGGGTGGGTCCTGTAGGGGATGGTGTTTGGTAGAGGGTGAGACCTGTAGGAGATGGTGGATGGTAGAGGGTGAGGCCTGTAGGAAATGGTGTTTGGTAGAGGGTGGGGTCTGTAGGAGATGGTGTTTGGTAGAGGGTGGGTCCTGTAGGGGATGGTGTTTGGTAGAGGGTGAGACCTGTAGGAGATGGTGGATGGTAGAGGGTGAGGCCTGTAGGAAATGGTGTTTGGTAGAGGGTGGGGTCTGTAGGAAATGGTGTTTGGTAGAGGGTGGGGTCTGTAGGAGATGGTGTTTGGTAGAGGGTGAGACCTGTAGGAGATGGTGTTTGGTAAAGGGTGAGGCCTGTAGGAGATGGTGTTTGGTAGAGGGTGAGGCCTGTAGGAGATGGTGTTTGGTAGAGGGTGGGGCCTGTAGGAGATGGTGTTTGGTAGAGATGGGGTCCTGTAGGGGATGGTGTTTGGTAGAGGGTGAGGCCTGTAGGAGATGGTGTTTGGTAGAGGGTGAGGCCTGTAGGAGATGGTGTTTGGTAGAGGGTGGGGCCTGTAGTAGATGGTGTTTGGTAGAGGGTGAGGCTTGTAGGAGATGGTGCTTGGTAGAGGGTGAGGCCTGTAGGAGATGGTGTTTGGTAGAGGGTGGGGTCTGTAGGAGATGGTGTTTGGTAGAGGGTGGGGTCTGTAGGAGATGGTGTTTAGTAGAGGGTGGGGTCCTGTAGGAGATGGTGTTTGGTAGAGGGTGGGGTCCTGTAGAAGATGGTGTTTGGTAGAGGGTGGGTCTGTAGGAGATGATGGATGGCAGAGGGTGAGGCCTGTAGGAGATGGTGTTTGGTAGAGGGTGGGGCCTGTAGGAGATGATGGATGGCAGAGGGTGGGTCTGTAGGAGATGATGGATGGCAGAGGGTGAGGCCTGTAGGAGATGGTGTTTGGTAGAGGGTGGGGCCTGTAGGAGATGGTGTTTGGTAGAGGGTGAGGCCTGTAGGAGATGGTGTTTGGTAGAGGGTGGGGCCTGTAGGAGATGGTGTTTGGTAGAGGGTGGGGCCTGTAGGAGATGGTGTTTGGTAGAGGGTGAGGCCTGTAGGAGATGGTGTTTGGTAGAGGGTGAGGCCTGTAGGAGATGGATTTTGGTAGAAGGTGAGGCCTGTAGGAGATGGTGTTTGGTAGAGGGTGGGGCCTGTAGGAGATGGTGTTTGGTAGAGGGTGGGGCCTGTAGGAGATGGTGTTTGGTAGAGGGTGGGGTCTGTAGGAGATGGTGTTTGGTAGAGGGTGGGTCTGTAGGAGATGGTGTTTGGTAGAGGGTGAGGCCTGTAGGAGATGGTGGATGGTAGAGGGTGAGGCCTGTAGGAAATGGTGTTTGGTAGAGGGGGGGTCCTGTAGGAGATGGTGTTTGGTAGAGGGTGAGGCCTGTAGGAGATGGTGTTTGGTAGAGGGTGGGGTCTGTAGGAGATGGTGTTTGGTAGAGGGTGAGGCCTGTAGGAGATGGTGTTTGGTAGAGGGTGAGGCCTGTAGGAGATGGTGTTTGGTAGAGGGTTGGGGTCCTGCAGGAGATGGTGGATGGTAGAGGGTGAGGCCTGTATGAGATGGTGTTTGG
Organism: Lithobates septentrionalis; assembly: GCA_037952835.1. Taxonomy (NCBI): domain Eukaryota; kingdom Metazoa; phylum Chordata; class Amphibia; order Anura; family Ranidae; genus Lithobates; species Lithobates septentrionalis. The sequence continues at coordinate 10,028 of JBBDGP010005314.1, forward strand.
TAGAGGGTGGGGTCCTGCAGGAGATGGTGGATGGTAGAGGGTGGGGCCTGTAGGAGATGGTGTTTGGTAGAGGGTGGGCCTGTAGGAGATGGTGTTTGGTAGAGGGTGGGGCCTGTAGGAGATGGTGTTTGGTAGAGGGTGAGGCCTGTAGGAGATGGTGTTTGGTAGAGGGTGGGGCCTGTAGGAGATGGTGTTTGGTAGAGGGTGGGGTCCTGTAGGAGATGGTGTTTGGTAGAGGGTGAGGCCTGTAGGAGATGGTGTTTGGTAGAGGGTGGGGCCTGTAGGAGATGGTGTTTGGTAGAGGGTGGGGCCTGTAGGAGATGATGGATGGCAGAGGGTGAGGCCTGTAGGAGATGGTGTTTGGTAGAGGGGGGGTCCTGTAGGGGATGGTGTTTGGTAGAGGGGGGGTCCTGTAGGAGATGGTGTTTGGTAGAGGGTGGGGCCTGTAGGAGATGGTGGAAGGCAGAGGGTGGGTCTGTAGGAGATGATGGATGGCAGAGGGTGAGGCCTGTAGGAGATGGTGTTTGGTAGAGGGTGGGGCCTGTAGGAGATGGTGGTTTGGTAGAGGGTGGGGCCTGTAGGAGATGGTTTTTGGTAGAGGGTGGGTCCTGTAGGGGATGGTGTTTGGTAGAGGGTGGGTCCTATAGGAGATGGTGTTTGGTAGAGGGTGGGTCCTGTAGGGGATGGTGTTTGGTAGAGGGTGAGGCCTGTAGGAGATGGTGTTTGGTAGAGGGTGGGGCCTGTAGGAGATGATGGATGGCAGAGGGTGAGGCCTGTAGGAGATGGTGTTTGGTAGAGAGTGGGGCCTGTAGGAGATGGTGTTTGGTAGAGGGTGGGGCCTGTAGGAGATGGTGGAAGGCAGAGGGCGGGTTCTGTAGGAGATTATGTTTGGTAGAGGGTGAGGCCTGTAGGAGATGGTTTTTGGTAGAGGGTGGGTCCTGTAGGAGATGGTGTTTGGTAGAGAGTGGGGCCTGTAGGAGATGGTGTTTGGTAGAGGGTGAGGCCTGTAGGAGATGGTGGAAGGCAGAGGGCGGGTTCTGTAGGAGATGATGTTTGGTAGAGGGTGAGGCCTGTAGGAGATGGTTTTTGGTAGAGGGTGGGTCCTGTAGGAGATGGTGTTTGGTAGAGGGTGGGGTCCTGTAGGAGATGGTGTTTGGTAGAGGGTGGGGGCCTGTAGGAGATGGTGTTTGGTAGAGGGTGAGGCCTGTAGGAGATGGTGTTTGGTAGATGGTGAGGCCTGTAGGAGATTGTGTTTGGTAGAGGGTGGGGCCTGTAGGAGATGGTGTTTGGTAGAGGGTGAGGCCTGTAGGAGATGGTGTTTGGTAGAGGGTGGGGCCTGTAGGAGATGGTGTTTGGTAGAGGGTGAGGCCTGTAGGAGATGGTGTTTGGTAGAGGGTGAGGCCTGTAGGAGATGGTGTTTGGTAGAGGGTGAGGCCTGTAGGAGATGGTGTTTGGTAGAGGGTGGGGCCTGTAGGAGATGGTGTTTGGTAGAGGGTGGTGCCTGTAGGAGATGGTGTTTGGTAGAGGGTGGGGCCTGTAGGAGATGGTGTTTGGTAGAGGGTGAGGCCTGTAGGAGATGGTGTTTGGTAGAGGGTGGGGTCCTGTAGGAGATGGTGTTTGGTAGAGGGTGGGGTCCTGTAGGAGATGATGGGTGGCAGAGGGTGAGGCCTGTAGGAGATGGTGTTTGGTAGAGGGTGGGGCCTGTAGGAGATGGTGTTTGGTAGAGGGTGAGGCCTGTAGGAGATGGTGTTTGGTAGAGGGTGAGGCCTGTAGGAGATGGTGTTTGGTAGAGGGTGGGGCCTGTAGGAGATGGTGTTTGGTAGAGGGTGAGGCCTGTAGGAGATGGTGTTTGGTAGAGGGTGGGGCCTGTAGGAGATGGTGTTTGGTAGAGGGTGGGGCCTGTAGGAGATGGTGTTTGGTAGAGGGTGGGGTCCTGTAGGAGATGATGGGTGGCAGAGGGTGAGGCCTGTAGGAGATGGTGTTTGGTAGAGGGTGGGGCCAGTAGGAGATGGTTTTTGGTAGAGGGTGGGGCCTGTAGGAGATGATGGATGGTAGAGGGTGAGGCCTGTAGGAGATGGTGTTTGGTAGAGGGGGGTCCTGTAGGAGATGGTGTTTGGTAGAGGGTGGGGCCTGTAGGAGATGGTGTTTGGTAGAGGGTGGGGTCTGTAGGAGATGGTGTTTGGTAGAGGGTGGGGTCTGTAGGAGATGGTGTTTGGTAGAGGGTGGGGTCTGTAGGAGATGGTGTTTAGTAGAGGGTGAGGCCTGTAGGAGATGGTGTTTGGTAGAGGGTGGGGTCCTGTAGGAGATTGTGTTTGGTAGAGGGTGAGGCCTGTAGGAGATGGTGTTTGGTAGAGGGTAAGGCCTGTAGGAGATGGTGTTTGGTAGAGGGTGAGGCCTGTAGGAGATGGTGTTTGGTAGAGGGTGGGGCCTGTAGGAGATGGTGTTTGGTAGAGGGTGGGGTCTGTAGGAGATGGTGTTTGGTAGAGGGTGGGGTCTGTAGGAGATGGTGTTTGGTAGAGGGTGAGGCCTGTAGGAGATGGTGTTTGGTAGAGGGTGAGGCCTGTAGGAGATGGTGTTTGGTAGAGGGTGAGGCCTGTAGGAGATGGTGTTTGGTAGAGGGTGAGGCCTGTAGGAGATGGTGTTTGGTAGAGGGTGGGGTCTGTAGGAGATGGTGTTTGGTAGAGGGTGGGGCCTGTAGGAGATGGTGTTTGGTAGAGGGTGGGGTCTGTAGGAGATGGTGTTTGGTAGATGGTGGGGCCTGCAGGAGATGGTGTTTGGTAGAGGGTGAGGCCTGTAGGAGATGGTGTTTGGTAGAGGGTGGGGCCTGTAGGAGATGGTGTTTGGTAGAGGGTGGGGCCTGTAGGAGATGGTGGATGGTAGAGGGTGGGGCCTGTAGGAGATGGTTTTTGGTAGAGGGTGAGGCCTGTAGGAGATGGTGTTTGGTAGAGGGTGGGGCCTGTAGGAGATGGTGTTTGGTAGAGGGTGGGGCCTGTAGGAGATGGTGTTTGGTAGAGGGTGGGGCCTGTAGGAGATGGTGTTTGGTAGAGGGTGGGTCCTGTAGGAGATGATATGGGTGGCAGAGGGTGAGGCCTGTAGGAGATGGTGTTTGGTAGAGGGTGGGGCCTGTAGGAGATGGTGTTTGGTAGAGGGTGAGGCCTGTAGGAGATGGTGTTTGGTAGAGGGTGAGGCCTGTAGGAGATGGTGTTTGGTAGAGGGTGGGGCCTGTAGGAGATGGTGTTTGGTAGAGGGTGGGGCCTGTAGGAGATGGTGTTGGTAGAGGTGAGGCCTGTAGGAGATGATGTTTGGTAGAGGGTGGGGTCCTGTAGGAGATGGTGTTTGGTAGAGGGTGGGGCCTGTAGGAGATGGTGTTTGGTAGAGGGTGGGGCCTGTAGGAGATGGTGTTTGGTAGAGGGTGGGGCCTGTAGGAGATGGTGTTGGTAGAGGGTGAGGCCTGTAGGAGATGGTGTTTGGTAGAGGGTGAGGCCTGTAGGAGATGGTGTTTGGTAGAGGGTGGGGCCTGTAGGAGATGGTGTTTGGTAGAGGGTGAGGCCTGTAGGAGATGGTGTTTGGTAGAGGGTGGGGCCTGTAGGAGATGGTGTTTGGTAGAGGGTGAGGCCTGTAGGAGATGGTGTTTGGTAGAGGGTGGGCCTGTAGGAGATGGTGTTTGGTAGAGGGTGGGGTCTGTAGGAGATGGTGTTTGGTAGAGGGTGGGGCCTGTAGGAGATGATGGATGGCAGAGGGTGAGGCCTGTAGGAGATGGTGTTTGGTAGAGGGTGGGGCCTGTAGGAGATGGTGTTTGGTAGAGGGTGGGGTCCTGTAGGAGATGATGGGTGGCAGAGGGTGAGGCCTGTAGGAGATGGTGTTTGGTAGAGGGTGGGGCCTGTAGGAGATGGTGTTTGGTAGAGGGTGAGGTCCTGTAGGAGATGGTGTTTGGTAGAGGGTGGGGCCTGTAGGAGATGGTGTTTGGTAGAGGGTGGGGTCCTGTAGGAGATGATGGGTGGGCAGAGGGTGGGGTCCTGTAGGAGATGGTGTTTGGTAGAGGGTGGGGCCTGTAGGAGATGGTGTTTGGTAGAGGGTGAGGCCTGTAGGAGATGGTGTTTGGTAGAGGGTGGGGCCTGTAGGAGATGGTGTTTGGTAGAGGGTGGGGCCTGTAGGAGATGGTGTTTGGTAGAGGGTGGGGCCTGTAGGAGATGGTGTTTGGTAGAGGGTGGGGCCTGTAGGAGATGGTGTTTGGTAGAGGTGGGGTCCTGTAGGAGATGGTGTTTGGTAGAGGGTGGGTCCTGTAGGAGATGGTGTTTGGTAGAGGGTGGGGCCTGTAGGAGATGGTGTTTGGTAGAGGGTGGGGTCCTGTAGGAGATGGTGTTTGGTAGAGGGTGGGGGCCTGTAGGAGATGGTGTTTGGTAGAGGTGGGGTCTGTAGGAGATGGTGTTTGGTAGAGGGTGAGGCCTGTAGGAGATGGTGTTTGGTAGAGGGTGGGGCCTGTAGGAGATGGTGTTTGGTAGAGGGTCAGGCCTGTAGGAGATGGTGTTTGGTAGAGGGTGAGGCCTGTAGGAGATGGTGTTTGGTAGAGGGTGGGGCCTGTAGGAGATGGTGTTTGGTAGAGGGTGGGTTCTGTAGGAGATGGTGTTTGGTAGAGGGTGAGGCTTGTAGGAGATGGTGCTTGGTAGAGGGTGAGGCCTGTAGGAGATGGTGTTTGGTAGAGGGTGGGGTCTGTAGGAGATGGTGTTTGGTAGAGGGTGGGGTCCTGTAGGAGATGGTGTTTGGTAGAGGGTGAGGCCTGTAGGAGATGGTGTTTGGTAGAGGGTGGGTCCTGTAGGGGATGGTGTTTTGGTAGAGGGTGGGGTCCTGTAGAAGATGATGGATGGCAGAGGGTGAGGCCTGTAGGAGATGGTGTTTGGTAGAGGGTGGGGCCTGTAGGAGATGATGGATGGCAGAGGGTGAGGCCTGTAGGAGATGGTGTTTGGTAGAGAGTGGGGCCTGTAGGAGATGGTGTTTGGTAGAGGGTGGGGCCTGTAGGAGATGGTGGAAGGCAGAGGGTGGGTCCTGTAGGAGATGATGGATGGCAGAGGGTGAGGCCTGTAGGAGATGGTGTTTGGTAGAGGGTGGGGCCTGTAGGAGATGGTGTTTGGTAGAGGGTGGGGCCTGTAGGAGATGATGGATGGCAGAGGGTGAGGCCTGTAGGAGATGGTGTTTGGTAGAGAGTGGGGCCTGTAGGAGATGGTGTTTGGTAGAGGGTGGGGCCTGTAGGAGATGGTGGAAGGCAGAGGGCGGGTTCTGTAGGAGATGATGTTTGGTAGAGGGTGGGGCTTGTAGGAGATGGTGTTTGGTAGAGGGTGGGGTCCTGTAGGAGATGGTGTTTGGTAGAGGGTGGGGCCTGTAGGAGATGGTGTTTGGTAGAGGGTGGGGCCTGTAGGAGATGGTGTTTGGTAGAGGGTGAGGCCTGTAGGAGATGGTGTTTGGTAGAGGGTGAGGCCTGTAGGAGATGGTGTTTGGTAGAGGGTGAGGCCTGTAGGAGATGGTGTTTGGTAGATGGTGAGGCCTGTAGGAGATTGTGTTTGGTAGAGGGTGGGGCCTGTAGGAGATGGTGTTTGGTAGAGGGTGAGGCCTGTAGGAGATGTTTTTTGGTAGAGGGTGGGGCCTGTAGGAGATGGTGGATGGTAGAGGGTGAGGCCTGTAGGAGATGATGGATGGTAGAGGGTGAGGCCTGTAGGAGATGGTGTTTGGTAGAGGGGGGGTCCTGTAGGAGATGGTGTTTGGTAGAGGGTGGGGCCTGTAGGAGATGGTGTTTGGTAGAGGGTGGGGTCTGTAGGAGATGGTGTTTGGTAGAGGGTGGGGTCTGTAGGAGATGGTGTTTAGTAGAGGGTGAGGCCTGTAGGAGATGGTGTTTGGTAGAGGGTGGGGCCTGTAGGAGATGGTGTTTGGTAGAGGGTGGGGCCTGTAGGAGATGGTGTTTGGTAGAGGGTGGGGTCTGTAGGAGATGGTGTTTGGTAGAGGGTGGGGTCTGTAGGAGATGGTGTTTAGTAGAGGGTGAGGCCTGTAGGAGATGGTGTTTGGTAGAGGGTGGGGTCCTGTAGGAGATTGTGTTTGGTAGAGGGTGAGGCCTGTAGGAGATGGTGTTTGGTAGAGGGTGAGGCCTGTAGGAGATGGTGTTTGGTAGAGGGTGAGGCCTGTAGGAGATGGTGTTTGGTAGAGGGTGGGGCCTGTAGGAGATGGTGTTTGGTAGAGGGTGGGGTCTGTAGGAGATGGTGTTTGGTAGAGGGTGGGGTCTGTAGGAGATGGTGTTTGGTAGAGGGTGAGGCCTGTAGGAGATGGTGTTTGGTAGAGGGTGAGGCCTGTAGGAGATGGTGTTTGGTAGAGGGTGAGGCCTGTAGGAGATGGTGTTTGGTAGAGGGTGAGGCCTGTAGGAGATGGTGTTTGGTAGAGGGTGAGGCCTGTAGGAGATGGTGTTTGGTAGAGGGTGGGGTCTGTAGGAGATGGTGTTTGGTAGAGGGTGGGGTCCTGTAGGGGATGGTGTTTGGTAGAGGGTGAGGCCTGTAGGAGATGGTGTTTGGTAGAGGGTGGGGCCTGTAGGAGATGGTGTTTGGTAGAGGGTGGGGCCTGTAGGAGATGGTGTTTGGTAGAGGGTGGGGCCTGTAGGAGATGGTGTTTGGTAGAGGGTGGGGCCTGTAGGAGATGGTGTTTGGTAGAGGGTGGGGCCTGTAGGAGATGGTGGATGGTAGAGGGTGGGGTCCTGTAGGAGATGATGGGTGGCAGAGGGTGAGGCCTGTAGGAGATGGTGTTTGGTAGAGGGTGGGGCCTGTAGGAGATGGTGTTTGGTAGAGGGTGAGGCCTGTAGGAGATGGTGTTTGGTAGAGGGTGGGGCCTGTAGGAGATGGTGTTTGGTAGAGGGTGAGGCCTGTAGGAGATGGTGTTTGGTAGAGGGTGGGGCCTGTAGGAGATGGTGTTTGGTAGAGGGTGAGGCCTGTAGGAGATGGTGTTTGGTAGAGGGTGGGGCCTGTAGGAGATGGTGTTTGGTAGAGGGTGGGGCCTGTAGGAGATGGTGTTTGGTAGAGGGTGAGGCCTGTAGGAGATGGTGTTTGGTAGAGGGTGGGGCCTGTAGGAGATGGTGTTTGGTAGAGGGTGGGGCCTGTAGGAGATGGTGTTTGGTAGAGGGGGGGTCCTGTAGGAGATGGTGGATGGTAGAGGGTGGGGCCTGTAGGAGATGGTGTTTGGTAGAGGGTGGGGCCTGTAGGAGATGGTGGATGGTAGAGGGTGGGGCCTGTAGGAGATGGTTTTTGGTAGAGGGTGAGGCCTGTAGGAGATGGTGTTTGGTAGAGGGTGGGGCCTGTAGGAGATGGTGTTTGGTAGAGGGTGGGGCCTGTAGGAGATGGTGTTTGGTAGAGGGTGGGGCCTGTAGGAGATGGTGTTTGGTAGAGGGTGGGGCCTGTAGGAGATGGTGTTTGGTAGAGGGTGGGGCCTGTAGGAGATGGTGGATGGTAGAGGGTGGGGTCCTGTAGGAGATGATGGGTGGCAGAGGGTGAGGCCTGTAGGAGATGGTGTTTGGTAGAGGGTGGGTCCTGTAGGAGATGGTGTTTGGTAGAGGGTGAGGCCTGTAGGAGATGGTGTTTGGTAGAGGGTGGGGCCTGTAGGAGATGGTGTTTGGTAGAGATGGGGTCCTGTAGGAGATGGTGTTTGGTAGAGGGTGAGGCCTGTAGGAGATGGTGTTTGGTAGAGATGGGGTCCTGTAGGAGATGGTGTTTGGTAGAGGGTGGGGCCTGTAGGAGATGGTGTTTGGTAGAGGGTGGGGCCTGTAGGAGATGGTGTTTGGTAGAGGGTGGGGCCTGTAGGGGATGGTGTTTGGTAGAGGGTGGGGCCTGTAGGAGATGGTGTTTGGTAGAGGGTGGGGCCTGTAGGAGATGGTGTTTGGTAGAGGGTGGGGTCTGTAGGAGATGGTGTTTGGTAGAGGGTGGGGTCTGTAGGAGATGGTGTTTAGTAGAGGGTGAGGCCTGTAGGAGATGGTGTTTGGTAGAGGGTGGGGTCCTGTAGGAGATTGTGTTTGGTAGAGGGTGAGGCCTGTAGGAGATGGTGTTTGGTAGAGGGTGAGGCCTGTAGGAGATGGTGTTTGGTAGAGGGTGGGGCCTGTAGGAGATGGTGTTTGGTAGAGGGTGGGGTCTGTAGGAGATGGTGTTTGGTAGAGGGTGGGGTCTGTAGGAGATGGTGTTTGGTAGAGGGTGAGGCCTGTAGGAGATGGTGTTTGGTAGAGGGTGAGGCCTGTAGGAGATGGTGTTTGGTAGAGGGTGAGGCCTGTAGGAGATGGTGTTTGGTAGAGGGTGAGGCCTGTAGGAGATGGTGTTTGGTAGAGGGTGAGGCCTGTAGGAGATGGTGTTTGGTAGAGGGTGGGGTCTGTAGGAGATGGTGTTTGGTAGAGGGTGGGGTCTGTAGGAGATGGTGTTTGGTAGATGGTGGGGCCTGTAGGAGATGGTGTTTGGTAGAGGGTGGGGCCTGTAGGAGATGGTGTTTGGTAGAGGGTGGGGTCTGTAGGAGATGGTGTTTGGTAGATGGTGGGGCCTGTAGGAGATGGTGTTTGGTAGAGGGTGGGGCCTGTAGGAGATGGTGTTTGGTAGAGGGTGGGGTCCTGTAGGAGATGGTGTTTGGTAGAGGGTGAGGCCTGTAGGAGATGGTGTTTGGTAGAGGGTGAGGCCTGTAGGAGATGGTGTTTGGTAGAGGGTGGGGCCTGTAGGAGATGGTGGATGGTAGAGGGTGGGGCCTGTAGGAGATGGTTTTTGGTAGAGGGTGAGGCCTGTAGGAGATGGTGTTTGGTAGAGGGTGGGGCCTGTAGGAGATGGTGTTTGGTAGAGGGTGGGGCCTGTAGGAGATGGTGTTTGGTAGAGGGTGGGGCCTGTAGGAGATGGTGTTTGGTAGAGGGTGGGGCCTGTAGGAGATGGTGTTTGGTAGAGGGTGGGGCCTGTAGGAGATGGTGGATGGTAGAGGGTGGGGTCCTGTAGGAGATGATGGGTGGCAGAGGGTGAGGCCTGTAGGAGATGGTGTTTGGTAGAGGGTGGGGCCTGTAGGAGATGGTGTTTGGTAGAGGGTGAGGCCTGTAGGAGATGATGTTTGGTAGAGGGTGGGGTCCTGTAGGAGATGGTGTTTGGTAGAGGGTGGGGCCTGTAGGAGATGGTGTTTGGTAGAGGGTGGGGCCTGTAGGAGATGGTGGATGGTAGAGGGTGGGGCCTGTAGGAGATGGTTTTTGGTAGAGGGTGAGGCCTGTAGGAGATGGTGTTTGGTAGAGGGTGGGGCCTGTAGGAGATGGTGTTTGGTAGAGGGTGGGGCCTGTAGGAGATGGTGTTTGGTAGAGGGTGGGGCCTGTAGGAGATGGTGGATGGTAGAGGGTGGGGTCCTGTAGGAGATGATGGGTGGCAGAGGGTGAGGCCTGTAGGAGATGGTGTTTGGTAGAGGGTGGGTCCTGTAGGAGATGGTGTTTGGTAGAGGGTGAGGCCTGTAGGAGATGGTGTTTGGTAGAGGGTGAGGCCTGTAGGAGATGGTGTTTGGTAGAGATGGGGTCCTGTAGGAGATGGTGTTTGGTAGAGGGTGGGGGCCTGTAGGAGATGGTGTTTGGTAGAGGGTGGGGCCTGTAGGAGATGGTGTTTGGTAGAGGGTGGGGCCTGTAGGAGATGGTGTTTGGTAGAGGGTGAGGCCTGTAGGAGATGATGTTTGGTAGAGGGTGGGGTCCTGTAGGAGATGGTGTTTGGTAGAGGGTGGGGCCTGTAGGAGATGGTGTTTGGTAGAGGGTGGGGTCCTGTAGGAGATGATGGGTGGCAGAGGGTGAGGCCTGTAGGAGATGGTGTTTGGTAGAGGGTGGGGCCTGTAGGAGATGGTGTTTGGTAGAGGGTGAGGCCTGTAGGAGATGGTGTTTGGTAGAGGGTGAGGCCTGTAGGAGATGGTGTTTGGTAGAGGGTGGGGCCTGTAGGAGATGGTGTTTGGTAGAGGGTGGGGCCTGTAGGAGATGGTGTTTGGTAGAGGGTGAGGCCTGTAGGAGATGGTGTTTGGTAGAGGGTGGGGCCTGTAGGAGATGGTGTTTGGTAGAGGGTGAGGCCTGTAGGAGATGGTGTTTGGTAGAGGGTGGGGCCTGTAGGAGATGGTGGAAGGCAGAGGGTGGGTTCTGTAGGAGATGATGTTTGGTAGAGGGTGAGGCCTGTAGGAGATGGTGTTTGGTAGAGGGTGAGGCCTGTAGGAGATGGTGTTTGGTAGAGGGTGGGGTCCTGTAGGAGATGGTGTTTGGTAGAGGGTGAGGCCTGTAGGAGATGGTGTTTGGTAGAGGGTGGGGCCTGTAGGGGATGGTGTTTGGTAGAGGGTGGGTTCTGTAGGAGATGATGTTTGGTAGAGGGTGAGGCCTGTAGGAGATGGTGTTTGGTAGAGGGTGGGGCCTGTAGGAGATGGTGTTTGGTAGAGGGTGGGGTCCTGTAGGAGATGATGGGTGGCAGAGGGTGAGGCCTGTAGGAGATGGTGTTTGGTAGAGGGTGGGGCCTGTAGGAGATGGTGTTTGGTAGAGGGTGAGGCCTGTAGGAGATGGTGTTTGGTAGAGGGTGGGGCCTGTAGGAGATGGTGTTTGGTAGAGGGTGGGGTCCTGTAGGAGATGGTGTTTGGTAGAGGGTGGGGCCTGTAGGAGATGGTGTTTGGTAGAGGGTGGGGCCTGTAGGAGATGGTGTTTGGTAGAGGGTGAGGCCTGTAGGAGATGGTGTTTGGTAGAGGGTGGGTCCTGTAGGAGATGGTGTTTGGTGGAGGGTGGGGTCCTGTAGGAGATGGTGTTTGGTAGAGGGTGGTGCCTGTAGGAGATGGTGTTTGGTAGAGGGTGAGGCCTGTAGGAGATGGTGTTTGGTAGAGGGTGAGGCCTGTAGGAGATGGTGTTTGGTAGAGGGTGAGGCTTGTAGGAGATGGTGTTTGGTAGAGGGTGGGGCCTGTAGGAGATGGTGTTTGGTAGAGGGTGGGGCCTGTAGGAGATGGTGTTTGGTAGAGGGTGGGGTCCTGTAGGGGATGGTGTTTGGTAGAGGGTGGGGTCTGTAGGAGATGGTGTTTGGTAGAGGGTGGGGCCTGTAGGAGATGGTGTTTGGTAGAGGGTGGGGCCTGTAGGAGATGGTGTTTGGTAGAGGGTGGGGCCTGTAGGAGATGGTGTTTGGTAGAGGGTGGGGCCTGTAGGAGATGGTGTTTGGTAGAGGGTGGGGCCTGTAGGAGATGGTGTTTGGTAGAGGGTGGGGCCTGTAGGAGATGGTGTTTGGTAGAGGGTGGGGTCTGTAGGAGATGGTGTTTGGTAGAGGGTGGGGCCTGTAGGAGATGGTGTTTGGTAGAGGGTGAGGCCTGTAGGAGATGGTGTTTGGTAGAGGGTGGGGCCTGTAGGAGATGGTGTTTGGTAGATGGTGAGGCCTGTAGGAGATGGTGTTTGGTAGATGGTGAGGCCTGTAGGAGATGGTGTTTGGTAGAGGGTGGGGTCCTGTAGGGGATGGTGTTTGGTAGAGGGTGGGTCCTGTAGGAGATGGTGTTTGGTAGAGGGTGAGGCCTGTAGGAGATGGTGTTTGGTAGAGGGTGGGGTCTGTAGGAGATGGTGTTTGGTAGAGGTGGGGCCTGTAGGAGATGGTGTTTGGTAGAGGGTGAGGCCTGTAGGAGATGGTGTTTGGTAGAGGGTGAGGCCTGTAGGAGATGGTGTTTGGTAGAGGGTGAGGCCTGTAGGAGATGGTGTTTGGTAGAGGGTGGGGCCTGTAGGAGATGGTGTTTGGTAGAGGGTGGGGCCTGTAGGAGATGGTGTTTGGTAGAGGGTGAGGCCTGTAGGAGATGGTGTTTGGTAGAGGGTGAGGCCTGTAGGAGATGGTGTTTGGTAGAGGGTGAGGCCTGTAGGAGATGGTGTTTGGTAGAGGGTGGGGTCCTGTAGGAGATGATGGGTGGCAGAGGGTGAGGCCTGTAGGAGATGGTGTTTGGTAGAGGGTGGGGCCTGTAGGAGATGGTGTTTGGTAGAGGGTGGGGCCTGTAGGAGATGGTGGATGGTAGAGGGTGGGGTCCTGTAGGAGATGATGGGTGGCAGAGGGTGAGGCCTGTAGGAGATGGTGTTTGGTAGAGGGTGGGGCCTGTAGGAGATGGTGTTTGGTAGAGGGTGAGGCCTGTAGGAGATGGTGTTTGGTAGAGGGTGAGGCCTGTAGGAGATGGTGTTTGGTAGAGGGTGAGGCCTGTAGGAGATGGTGTTTGGTAGAGGGTGGGGCCTGTAGGAGATGGTGTTTGGTAGAGGGTGAGGCCTGTAGGAGATGGTGTTCGGTAGAGGGTGAGGCCTGTAGGAGATGATGGATGGCAGAGGGTGAGGTCTGTAGGAGATGGTGTTTGGTAGAGGGTGGGGCCTGTAGGAGATGGATTTTGGTAGAGGGTGAGGCCTGTAGGAGATGGTGTTTGGTAGAGGGTGAGGCCTGTAGGAGATGGTGTTTGGTAGAGGGTGAGGCCTGTAGGAGATGGTGTTTGGTAGAGGGTGGGTCCTGTAGGGGATGGTGTTTGGTAGAGGGTGGGTCCTGTAGGAGATGGTGTTTGGTAGAGGGTGGGGCCTGTAGGAGATGGTGTTTGGTAGAGGGTGGGGCCTGTAGGAGATGGTGGATGGTAGAGGGTGAGGCCTGTAGGAGATGGTGTTTGGTAGAGGGTGAGGCCTGTAGGAGATGGTGTTTGGTAGAGGGTGGGGCCTGTAGGAGATGGTGTTTGGTAGAGGGTGAGGTCTGTAGGAGATGGTGTTTGGTAGAGGGTGGGTCCTGTAGGGGATGGTGTTTGGTAGAGGGTGGGGCCTGTAGGAGATGGTGTTTGGTAGAGGGTGAGGCCTGTAGGAGATGGTGTTTGGTAGAGGGTGAGGCCTGTAGGAGATGGTGTTTGGTAGAGGGTGGGGCCTGTAGGAGATGGTGTTTGGTAGAGGGTGAGGCCTGTAGGAGATGGTGTTTGGTAGAGGGTGAGGCCTGTAGGAGATGGTGTTTGGTAGAGGGTGGGGCCTGTAGGAGATGGTGTTTGGTAGAGATGGGGTCCTGTAGGAGATGGTGTTTGGTAGAGGGTGGGGCCTGTAGGAGATGGTGTTTGGTAGAGGGTGAGGCCTGTAGGAGATGGTGTTCGGTAGAGGGTGAGGCCTGTAGGAGATGGTGTTTGGTAGAGGGTGGGGCCTGTAGGAGATGGATTTTGGTAGAGGGTGAGGCCTGTAGGAGATGGTGTTTGGTAGAGGGTGAGGCCTGTAGGAGATGGTGTTTGGTAGAGGGTGAGGCCTGTAGGAGATGGTGTTTGGTAGAGGGTGGGGCCTGTAGGAGATGGTGTTTGGTAGAGGGTGGGGCCTGTAGGAGATGGTGGATGGTAGAGGGTGAGGCCTGTAGGAGATGGTGTTTGGTAGAGGGTGGGGCCTGTAGGAGATGGTGTTTGGTAGAGGGTGAGGCCTGTAGGAGATGGTGTTTGGTAGAGGGTGAGGCCTGTAGGAGATGGTGTTTGGTAGAGGGTGGGGCCTGTAGGAGATGGTGTTTGGTAGAGGGTGGGGCCTGTAGGAGATGGTGTTTGGTAGAGGGTGGGGTCCTGTAGGAGATGGTGTTTGGTAGAGGGTGGGGCCTGTAGGAGATGGTGTTTGGTAGAGGGTGGGGCCTGTAGGAGATGGTGTTTGGTAGAGGGTGGGGCCTGTAGGAGATGGTGTTTGGTAGAGGGTGAGGCCTGTAGGAGATGGTGTTTGGTAGAGGGTGGGGTCTGTAGGAGATGGTGTTTGGTAGAGGGTGGGTCCTGTAGGAGATGGTGTTTGGTGGAGGGTGGGGTCCTGTAGGAGATGGTGTTTGGTAGAGGGTGAGGCCTGTAGGAGATGGTGTTTGGTAGAGGGTGGGGCCTGTAGGAGATGGTGTTTGGTAGAGGGTGAGGCCTGTAGGAGATGGTGTTTGGTAGAGGGTGGGGCCTGTAGGAGATGGTGTTTGGTAGAGGGTGGGGTCCTGTAGGAGATGGTGTTCGGTAGAGGGTGAGGCCTGTAGGAGATGGTGTTTGGTAGAGGGTGGGGTCCTGTAGGAGATGGTGTTTGGTAGAGGGTGGGGTCCTGTAGGGGATGGTGTTTGGTAGAGGGTGAGGCCTGTAGGAGATGGTGTTTGGTAGAGGGTGGGGCCTGTAGGAGATGGTGTTTGGTAGAGGGTGAGGCCTGTAGGAGATGGTGTTTGGTAGAGGGTGAGGCCTGTAGGAGATGGTGTTTGGTAGAGGGTGAGGCCTGTAGGAGATGGTGTTTGGTAGAGGGTGAGGCCTGTAGGAGATGGTGGAAGGCAGAGGTTGGGTCCTCTAGGAGATAATGGATGGCAGAGGGTGAGGCCTGTAGGAGATGGTGTTTGGTAGAGGGTGGGGCCTGTAGGAGATGGTGTTTGGTAGAGGGTGGGGTCTGTAGGAGATGGTGGAAGGCAGAGGTTGGGTCCTCTAGGAGATAATGGATGGCAGAGGGCTGGGCCTGTATTAGGTGATGAAGGGCAGAGGGCGGGGTTTGTGGATGGTGGAGAGTGGGAGGGTGGGGCCTGCAGAAAGCGATGGCAGTGACTAGGAGAGAGAACCAGGGTCCAGGGTTGTAGACAGTTGAACATTTTTTGCTTTTTCATTTGCAGGAAAGTATTATAACTACGACTGCGGGGATCGGACTTATTATAACAGCATCATGTCAGACCAGTGCGCTGGCCATTGGTTCCTCCGAGCGTGCGGGCTGGGCTGTGGACAGACTGAGGTACGATATTGGAGAGACAGACCGCTGTATTTAGCTGGGACTTTGGTCATGTAACCAGGAGTTGGTTCACCTGGAAGTTTCCAGAGATATGGGCAGAGTCTGGACTCCCAGACGTTGGTCTCCTTTGTGGTTCTTCATTGGTCAGCTCTCAGGGTTGGGCGTGTTTGGAGTAGATCTCTCTGGGTAACGCCGGCCTGTCTTGGCATTGTTGGTTTTGTAGGTGTTCCCCAACGCACATGTGGTCAGCTCCCTGAAGACAATCTATGAATTGAATGTGAAGCGGTTTGCAGATGGACAGATGGGTGCGGTGAACGGAATGCGCCCAGATGGCAGTGTGGATACCTCCAGCGTACAATCGGATGAGGTGTGGATCGGGGTGGTGTACGGACTGGCAGCTACCATGATACACGAGGTAGGAGGACTTTGTTGGGTTGTTGTCACTCTGATATCGTTCATGGGGTGATCTGTAACAAATTACTCCTTTTAATTATAGAGAAAGGGGACTCGGATCTCCCCAATACCTCAACTGCATTGCCTGCTGGTGCTTACAGTTGTCCGTATGCCAAAGACTAGCCAACCACATTAACTAGCAATCCTAAAGTCCTAGCTGGAGTATACAGGGTCAGCCAATTTACTGATTGGTCATACTACAGCTACATGCCAGCAGGAGATGTAATGGTTGCTTATCGCAGCTTTGACTAGGCTAGGGGGCATTGAGGGAATAGAGACCCACCAACTACAAAGAATCCCACAAACTGCTACATACACCAAATGCTCCATAAAGGTATCTGACATTCTGTCTGAGATAACCGGGAAAGACTGAAGCAAGAAAATGTGTTCATCCGCCTTTGGTTTGAAATGGTCTTCTGTGATCAGCTTCTGTGATAGAAACATGCTGGGGACAATTAATATGGATAGAGTGTACATGGCAGGAAAAATTGGGGAGGACATACATGGGAAGGAAGGTTGGTGGACGCACATGAAGGGCAGGGGTGATTAATGAGGACACCCATGGCAAAGAATGATGATGAGGACAGTCATAGTAGGGAAGATTGATGGAGACTACTGTGGTAGGGATGATTGATGAGAGACAACCATGGTAGAGGAGGTTTTTTTTTTTTTGGGGGGGGGTGGTAGGGAAAATTGATGAGGATAGTCAAAGTAGGGAAGATTGATGGAGGGAGACTACTGTGGCAGACACGATTGAAAAGGTACAACCATGGTAGAGAAGATTTTTGGGGTGGGAGGGGGCAACCATGGTAGAGAAGATTTGATGAGGACAGTCATTGTAGGGAAGAGTGATGAGGACACCTGTTGGTAGAGAACATTGATGAAGAACACCCATAATAGAGAAGATTGATAAGGACACCAGTGACCGGGAAGATTGATGAGGACGTACTGTACATGTTAAAGATGATTGAGGAGAACACTTACAGTAGGGGAAATGGAGGACCCCCACAGTAGGGAATACTGACGAGGGTACTCGTATTAGGGAAGTTTGAGGTAGAAACACACAGTATAGAAGATTGAGAAGGACACACATGACAGGACATAGATGTGGACACTCAATAGACATGGAAGGGTGGGCTTGCTAGTCTTGCAAATAATGAACTGATAATCTGAGACGATGGTCCCTTCAGGATGGCTTGGTTAGTTTGGGGTGGAGTGGGTCAGTAATTAGTCCCTTTTTTTTTAGTTTTTGAAGCAGGGAAGTTGTCTCAAGCTCTTAACTAGAATCCTGTATTGAGTTGGGTGGCAGGGGACATTTCTGATGCCCATCAGATTTCTTCCTGTCCCACAATAAGCAGTGAGTTTTGGGAGGACTTGCCATTTTTTAATTGTGTGTCTTGTCTGCAGAAATTTCTCTCCTGATAGAAAGGTATAGATGTCTACCAGTTGGGTGGGTAGTATCTCTGAGGTTTCAGATGGAGATTACCAGTTGCATGGGTAGTATCTCTCAGGTTTCAGACGGAGATTACCAGTTGGGTGGGTAGTATCTCTCAGGTTTCAGATGGAGTCTACCAGTTGGGTGCGTAGTATCTCTCAGGTTTCAGATGGAGTCTACCAGTTGGGTGCGTAGTATCTCTCGTGTTTAAGATGCAGTCTACTAGTTGGGTGGGTAGTATCTCTCAGGTTTCAGATGGAGATTACCAGTTGGGTGGGTAGTATCTCTGAGGTTTCAGATGGAGATTACCAGTTGCATGGGTAGTATCTCTCAGGTTTCAGACGGAGATTACCAGTTGGGTGGGTAGTATCTCTCAGGTTTCAGATGGAGTCTACCAGTTGGGTGCGTAGTATCTCTCAGGTTTCAGATGGAGTCTACCAGTTGGGTGCGTAGTATCTCTCGTGTTTAAGATGCAGTCTACTAGTTGGGTGGGTAGTATCTCTCAGGTTTCAGATGGAGATTACCAGTTGGGTGGGTAGTATCTCTCAGGTTTCAGACGGAGATTACCAGTTGGGTACGTAGTATCTTTCAGGTTTCAGACGGAGATTACCAGTTGGGTGCGTAGTATCTTTCAGGTTTCAGACAGAGATTACCAGTTGGGTGCGTAGTATGTCTCAGGTTTCAGATGGAGTCTACCAGTTGGGTGCGTAGTATCTCTCGTGTTTTAGATGCAGTCTACCAGTTGGGTGGGTAGTAACTCTCAGGTTTCAGATGGAGATTACCAGTTGGGTGCATAGTATCTCTCGGGTTTAAGATGGAGATTACCAGTTGGGTGGGTAGTATCTCTTGGATTTCAGATGCAGTCTACCAGTTTGGTGCGTAGTATCTCTCGTGTTTTAGATGCAGTCTACCAGTTGGGTGGGTAGTAACTCTCAGGTTTCAGATGGAGATTACCAGTTGGGTGCATAGTATCTCTCGGGTTTAAGATGGAGATTACCAGTTGGGTGGGTAGTATCTCTTGGATTTCAGATGCAGTCTACCAGTTGGGTGCGTAGTATCTCTCAGGTTTCAGACAGAGATTACCAGTTGGGTGCGTAGTATCTCTCAGTTTTCAGATGGAGTCTACCAGTGGGGTGCGTAAGTATCTCTCAGGTTTCAGATGGAGATTACCAGTTGTGGGGGGGTAGTATCTCAGTTTTCAGACGGAGATTACCAGTTGGGTGCGTATCTTTCAGGTTTCAGACGGAGATTACCAGTTGGGTGCGTATCTTTCAGGTTTCAGACGGAGATTACCAGTTGGGTGCGCAGTATCTCTCAGGTTTCAGATGGAGTCTACCAGTTGGGTGGGTAGCATCTCTTGGGTTTAAGATGGAGATTACCAGTTGGGTGGGTAGTATCTCTCGTGTTTTAGATGCAGTCTACCATTTGGGTGCGTAGTATCTCTCGGGTTTAAGATGGAGATTACCAGTTGGGTGGGTAGTATCTCTCAGGTTTCAGACAGAGATTATCAGTGGGGTGGGTAGTATCTCTCAGGTTTCAGATGGAGATTACCAGTTGTGGGTGGGTAGTATCTCAGGTTTCAGATGGAGTCTACCAGTTGGGTGGGTAGTAACTCTCAGGTTTCAGATGGAGATTACCAGTTGGGTGGGTAGTATCTCTCGGGTTTAAGATGGAGATTACCAGTTGAGTGGGTAGTATCTCTCGGATTTCAGATGCAGTCTACCAGTTGGGTGCGTAGTATCTCTCAGGTTTCAGATGGAGTCTACCAGTTGGGTGGGTAGTATCTCTCAGGTTTCAGATGGAGTCTACCAGTTGGGTGCGTAGTATCTCTCGTGTTTAAGATGGAGATTACCAGTTGGGTGCGTAGTATCTCTCGTGTTTAAGATGGAGATTACCAGTTGGGTGGGTAGTATCTCTCGGGTTTAAGATGGAGATTACCAGTTGGGTGGGTAGTATCTCTCGGGTTTAAGACGGAGATTACCAGTTGGGTGGGTAGTATCTCTCGTGTTTAAGATGGAGATTACCAGTTGGGTGGGTAGTATCTCTCGTGTTTAAGATGGAGATTACCAGTTGGGTGCGTAGTATCTCTCGTGTTTAAGATGGAGATTACCAGTTGGGTGGGTAGTATCTCTCGTGTTTAAGATGGAGATTACCAGTTGGGTGCGTAGTATCTCTCGTGTTTAAGATGGAGATTACCAGTTGGGTGGGTAGTATCTCTCGGGTTTAAGATGGAGATTACCAGTTGGGTTGGTAGTATCTCTTGGATTTCAGATGCAGTCTACCAGTTGGGTGCGTAGTATCTCTCAGGTTTAAGATGGAGATTACCAGTTGGGTGGGTAGTATCTCTCGGGTTTAAGATGGAGATTACCAGTTGAGTGGGTAGTATCTCTCGGATTTCAGATGCAGTCTACCAGTTGGGTGCGTAGTATCTCTCAGGTTTCAGATGGAGATTACCAGTTGGGTGGGTAGTATCTCTCAGGTTTCAGATGGAGTTTACCAGTTGGGTGCGTAGTATCTCTCGTGTTTAAGATGGAGATTACCAGTTGGGTGGGTAGTATCTCTCGTGTTTTAGATGCAGTCTACCAGTTGGGTGCGTAGTATCTCTCGGGTTTAAGATGGAGATTACCAGTTGGGTGGGTAGTATCTCTCAGGTTTCAGACAAAGATTACCAGTGGGGAGGGTAGTATCTCTCAGGTTTCAGATGGAGATTACCAGTTGTGGGTGGGTAGTATCTCAGGTTTCAGATGGAGTCTACCAGTTGGGTGGGTAGTATCTCTCAGGTTTCAGACAGAGATTACCAGTTGGGTGCGTAGTATCTCTCAGGTTTCAGATGGAGTCTACCAGTTGGGTGGGTAGTATCTTTCAGGTTTCAGATGGAGTCTACCAGTTGGGTGGGTAGTATCTCTCAGGTTTCAGATGAAGATTACCAGTTGGGTGGGTAGTATCTCTCAGGTTTCAGATGAAGATTACCAGTTGGGTGGGTAGTATCTCTCAGGTTTCAGACAGGGATTACCAGTTGGGTGCGTAGTATCTCTCAGGTTTCAGACGGAGATTACCAGTTGGGTGCGTAGTATCTCTCAGGTTTCAGATGGAGTCTACCAGTTGTGGGTGGGTAGTATCTCAGGTTTCAGATGGAGTCTACCAGTTGGGTGGGTAGTATCTCTCAGGTTTCAGATGGAGTCTACCAGTTGGGTGGGTAGTATCTCTCAGGTTTCAGATGGAGTCTACCAGTTGGGTGGGTAGTATCTCTCAGGTTTCAGACAGAGATTACCAGTTGGGTGCGTAGTATCTCTCAGGTTGGAGACAGTTCATTGATGTGTTGTGTGTCTGCAGGGACTTCTGGAGGAAGGCTTGACGACGGCAGAAGGATGTTACCGTACGGTGTGGGAGCGGCTGGGAATGTCCTTCCAGACTCCGGAAGCGTACGGTGAGAAGAATGTCTTCCGCTCCCTGGCATACATGCGTCCGCTCAGTATTTGGGCCATGCAGCTGGCATTGGATGAACAGGCTCGGGGGTGTCCTGCAAACATCAATGGGGAAGGATTGCAAGAAAGCCAATAACTGTGCCCGCCTCCCCCGAACCCTTCAGATGAAGAGATGAGGACTCCAGACTGTGAGATCATAGAGACTCCTCCCCCAATCAGATATCAGTCCTCCATACTGTATTAACACCCCCTGAACCTCGGAATCCGATCTCTGGGCATTCAGAAAGACTTGTCCATACTGTGGTCATCTACCTCCTCGTGTCACCTTCACCCTCCCAGAGCAGAACATGTGGAGGAGTGGTGGGACACCCATTTCATGTGCCAGTTCCTGGATCTTGTCCTGCTGCTTTGTATACGTTAATCACTGGATGAGACCGGGCTCGGAGGTGTCCACGTCATTATTCATCCAATAATGTCTCTTCACTTGGCAGCCATCTTGTCATTTCCGGTGCAAAATTTTATGGACGGTTCCTGCAGTGTGCTTCAGCCCCCCCCCCCCCCCCCATACTGGGTTCCTGTGTTATATATCAGGACTATGTATTATATAAGGGACCCTGCATGTTATTCCAGTCCTTGTATTATATAAGGGACCCTGCATTGTATATCAGGGCTTGTATTATATAAGCGATCCTGCATCTTATGCCAGTCCTTGTATTATATAAGGGACCCTGCATTTTATATCAGGGCTTGTATTATATATTGATTGCTGTATTCTATGCTAGTCCTTGCAGTGTATAAGGCCTACCCGGTATTGTTGCCAGTCCTTTTACTGTGCAAGGCCCTCCTGGTATTTTATGCCAGTCCTTGTACTCTATAGGGCCCTCCCGGTATTGTAGGCCAGTCCTAGTACTGTGCAAGGCCCTCCCGGTATTGTGGGCCGGTCCTAATATCATGCAAGGCCCTCCCAGTATTGTGGGCCGGTCCTTGTTCTGTGCAAGGCCCTCCCGGTATTGTGGGCCTGTCCTTGTTCTGTGCAAGGCCCTCCCGGTATTGTGGGCCGGTCCTTGTGCTGTGCAAGGCCCTCCCGGTATTGCAGGCCGGTCCTTGTACTGTGGGAAAGGCCCTCCCGGTATTGTGGGCCAGTCCTCATATCATGCAAGGCCTTCCCGGTATTGTGGGCCACTCCTTGTACTGTATAGGGCCCTCCCGGTATTGTAGGCCGGTGCTTGTACTGTGTAAGGCCTTCCCAGTATTGTGGGCCGGTCCTTGTACTGTATAGGGCCTTCCCGGTATTGTGGGCCACTCCTTGTACTGTGCAAGGCCCTCCCGGTATTGTAGGCCGGTGCTTGTACTGTATAGGGCCCTCCCGGTATTGTAGGCCGGTGCTTGTACTGTGTAAGGCCTTCCCAGTATTGTGGGCCAGTCCTTGTACTGTATAGGGCCCTCCCGGTATTGTAGGCCGGTGCTTGTACTGTGCAAGGCCTTCCCGGTATTGTGGGCCGGTCCTTGTACTGTATAGGGCCCTCCTGGTATTGTGGGCCATTCCTTGTACTGTATAGGGCCCTCCCGGTATTGTGGGCCGGTCCTCATATCATGCAAGGTCCTCCCGGTATTGTGGGACGGTCCTTGTACTGTATAGGGCCCTCCCGGTATTGTGGGCCAGTTCTTGTACTGTGCAAGGCCCTCCCGGTATTGTGGGCCGGTCCTTGTACTGTGCAAGGCCCTCCCGGTATTGTGGGCCAGTTCTTGTACTGTGCAAGGCCCTCCCGGTATTGTGGGACGGTCCTTGTACTGTATAGGGCCCTCCCGGTATTGTGGGCCGGCCCTTGTACTGTGCAAGGCCCTCCCGGTATTGTGGGCCGGTCCTTGTACTGTGCAAGGCCCTCCCGGTATTGTGGGCCGGTCCTTGTACTATATAGGGCCCTCCCGGTATTGTGGGCCGGTCCTCATATCATGCAAGGTCCTCCCGGTATTGTGGGCCGGTCCTTGTACTGTATAGGGCCCTCCCGATATTGTGGGCCAGTCCTTGTATTATATATTTTCCTATGTAGTAAATTCTAGATTATACAATCTACCCCTCTCCCCCACCCTTGACCGGCCATTATAGGGGTCTTTTATTATATGAGGCCCTATGTGATATACTCTGGATGCGACATTGGGTGGGATGATGCATTATAGAGTCTACCCTTCCCCCCTCCCCCGTATTATGTGACCCCCCCCCATCCTAGACCAGCCATGGCATGGACTCCGGTCTCCTACCTTCTGGACTGTATTGTGAGATGCTGACCTATCGTATTGGATGATTCCTCGTATTATTGCCCTCATGTATTATACCCCCCCCCCTCCCCCTCTATGATTGTGTACAATTCCCTCCCCTGTATATTATACGGTGTTCGTAGGATTTGAGCCGCCCATTGTACAACCTTTGGTTTTATATTGGATGTATTTTATGCTGTGTTCCATGTAAAATGCTATTTCTGCTCGGACTGTGCGGAGTATTATTGGGTCGCACTGCGTTGTGGAGGTCTGACTGTGGCCCCCATCCCCCGTGTGTCTTCCCACCTTCCTCCCTTCTCCAGATCCCCCTCCTCTGCTGTATGACATGATGAGGCCTCATTCACATGCTGCATTTCATTCTGTGGCCGGTGATTTACCGGCACAGGTGTTGTGTGCACCCCCGTACCAGTGTCTTGCCGAGAAAGTTCCCCCGGCGGATAAGGACCCCCCTGTACTGCGCAGGCGCAGCGCTTGCGCAGTACCAACGACTAAGGAGCTGCCGAAAATAGCCGAAGCTGAAAATCTTCAATCAGCTGTACACGGCGCCTGCGCCCTGGGTCCAGGTTCAAGCCCCACCATCCAAGTGGACCTAGAGGGAGAATAAAAAAGTGCCAAATGAAGCGAGGCCGTGCCTGAAGCGTGGCGAGCTTCGACTATTTCCGCCGGCTCACACTGCGCAAGCGCTGCGCCTGCGCAGTACAGGGGGGTCCTTATCCGCCGAGGGGAACTTTCTCGGCAGAACACCGGCACTCCCATAGCTGTCTATTGAGACGCAGCTCCTGCTCCCAATGTGCACAGCCCCAACCCCAGAGACCGTGTGTTCAGGGCTGTGCGCCTACACCGATATCACATTGGGGGCCCTGGTTGTGTCCTTATAGACAGCTATGGGATTGCCAGCACGGGGATGCGCACAACACCTGTCAACTCCATGACGGTAAATCACTGTGTGTGAATGAGGACTAAAAACAATAGCTTGTAGCCCCAGTCTGGTATCAGCAGAATTTAGGTCTGACCCAGAAGAATGAGGATCTCTAAAGTGTGTGAGCTGGGACGTGTCCATCTTCCAGCCTACACCCCACAGGGAGCTCTCATTGTGGTGGCCGGCCCCTCA
Organism: Lithobates septentrionalis; assembly: GCA_037952835.1. Taxonomy (NCBI): domain Eukaryota; kingdom Metazoa; phylum Chordata; class Amphibia; order Anura; family Ranidae; genus Lithobates; species Lithobates septentrionalis. Next base: position 33,433 of record JBBDGP010005314.1, read on the forward strand.
CCCTCTACAAGAAGGAACCCTTCCAATAATTCATGTGTTACTATTGAGTTATCCCGCCCTAGAGGACCCCTTTCAATAATTCACCTGTTAAGATTGACTAGTCCAGCCCCAGAAGACCCCTTGCAATTATTCATGTGTTACCATTGAGTACTCCAGCCCCAAAGGAATCCTTTCAATTATTCAAATGTTACCATTGACTAATCCAGCCCCAGAGGAACCCTTTCAGTAATTCACGTGTTACCATTGACTAGTCACGCCCCAGAGGACCCCTTTCAATAATTCACATGTTACCATTGACTAGTCCAGCCCTAGAAGACCCCTTCCAATAATTCACGTGTTACTATTGACTAGTCCAGCCCCAGAGGAACCCTTGGAATGATTCTCAGGGAGCCCCTGGTAAGATTAGTCTATTGATGGTAATTGGGAAAATGCCCCTTACATTGGTGGTGGTAAATGTGAAGAACCCTTCCCTTACCAGGGTGGCCAGAATGACACCATTGCAGTCATGCCGCTGGCTCTGTCAAGTGGCGTTGGACCTGAAAATACGCCGGCACCATCAGATGGGAAGTCAGTTAGCCACAGCTCAAGGAACCCTTAGCTATCCTTAGAGGAGCCCTGGTCTATCGATGGTCATTGGGAAAATGCCCCATTTATTGGTGGTGGTAAGTGTGAAGAACTCCTTCGTTACCGGGGTGACCAGAATGACACCCTTGCAATCAGGTTGGTGGCTCTGCAAAGTGGTATTGGACCTGGAACTATGCCGGCCTCATTACATGGAAGGTCAGTTAGCCAAAGCTCAAGGAGTCCTTAGCTATCCTTAGAGGAACCCTGGTTGAGAATGGCTGGACTAGTCAGTCCAAGATGGATGGTTCATTGCTTTACTGGACTAAAGTTTTCTCTATTCCAGCCCTTCACAGTCTCTCCTTGTTCATGTCATCGGTTTTCGGCAGCACCGAGATTTGTCAGCAACTTTTTCCGAGGATGAAGAACACGAGGAGCAAATTTAGAACTTGAATATCTGATAAGCATCTCGAGAATTCATTGAGAATCGCTCCTCCATCCATCCAACCAGATATTGATGCTTCATATATCGCACTCGTTTTATGTTCCCTCTTACTTTTATAATAAAAACATTACCAAAAAAATGACATTTTATTCCTCAGATCCATTATCTATATCAGTGATCGGGAATTTATCTGCTCATCAGCTCTCCTTATTGTTAGTGTATTTTAAGTGTGACCCAAGACAGGTCCTCTTCTTCCAGTGTGGCCCGGGAACGTTGGACGCCCCGGGTTTAAGCCTTCCACACATTGCAGCTCTGTACAGTTTTTTTTACTATTTTTTTTCTGTATCTTGTGAAAATCATGTAGAGGAAGTGAGAGTTGAAGGTGGGAAGGAGGAAGACAGAAATAGATGATGGGGGTGAAGCATTTCATGTGAGTGGATGGAGAAGAGGTTAGGGGGACAGAATACTTTCCCTGCCATCCCTTCACATGCGGCATTTTCTGTCACCAAACTCCTTTGTGCTTCTGTCCCTGGAGACTCACCTCTCCCATGTGGCATTAATACTGCATCCTCTCGTTCCTCTCCCCCAGGTGATGGTGTCTCCGCAGCCTCTCACCCCTTTCCCATTTCTGATTAAATCCTTGTAGCCTTTTACCCCTCCTTTCTATTATTACCGTATCTTCTTTCTTGTGGTTGTGTCCCTCACCACCTCCTCTCCCTGTGACTCTGTAGCCTCTCACCCCTTTACCATTGTCATGTGCCCGGTCTGTGCAGCCTCTCGTCCGTGTCTCTGTGGCCTCTCACCCCTTCCTCTGCATGGCCCTGTCTCTCCAGCCTCTCGCACCTTCTCTGGTGTATGTCTCTGTGGCCCTGTCTCTGCACCCTCTCGCCCCCTTTCCCGTGTGGTTCTGTCTCTCTCTGCGCCCTCTTGCCCTTCTCCCGTGTGACCGTGTCTCTGTGGCCTCTCATCCACTCTCCTGTGTGGCCGTGTTTCTGCGCTCCCTCTCCCTGTGGCCTCTCGCCCCCTCTCCCGTGTGGCCCGGTCTCTGCGGCTTCTCCCCCCCTCTCGTGTGGCCCTGTCTCTCTGCGACCTCTTGCCCCTCTCCCACGTGACCGTGTCTCTATGGCCTCTTGCCCCCTCTCCCACGTGACCATGTCTCTATAGCCTCTCGCCCCCTCTCCCTCGTGACCATGTCTCTGTGCCCTCTCGCCCCCTCCTCCGTGTGGTCCTGTCTCTGTGGGCTTTCATCCCCGCTGCCTCGTGACCATGTCTCTGCGGGCCTCTCCCTCATGACCGTGTCTCTGCGGCCTCTCGCCTCCTCTCCTGTGTGGCCCAGTCTCTGTGCCCTTTTGCCCCCTCTTCCGTGTGGCCCGGTCTCTGCACCCTCTCGCTCCCTCTCTTATGTGGTCCTTTCTCTGTGGGCTCTCGCCCCCTCTCCCTCGTGACCATGTCTCTGTGCCCTCTCGCCCCCCTCCTCCGTGTGGTCCTGTCTCTGTGGGCTTTCATCCCCGCTGCCTCGTGACCATGTCTCTGCGGGCCTCTCCCTCATGACCGTGTCTCTGAGGCCTCTTGCCTCCTCTCCTGTGTGGCCGGGTCTCTGTGCCCTCTCGCCTCCTCTCCTGTGTGGCCCAGTCTCTGTGCCCTTTTGCCCCCTCTTCCGTGTGGCCCGGTCTCTGCACCCTCTCGCTCCCTCTCTTATGTGGTCCTTTCTCTGTGGGCTCTCATCCCCACTGCCTTGTGACCATGTCTCTGCAGGCCCCTCCCTCGTGACCGTGTCTCTGCGGGCCTCTCGCCCCCTCTCCCGTGTGGCCCAGTCTCTGCAGCTTCTCGCCTCCTCTCCCATGTGGCCCAGTCTCTGCACATTCTCGCCCCCTCTCCTGTGTGGTCCTGTATCTCTCTGGGGCCCCCCATTCCGTCTCCCGCGTGCCCAGTCTCTGTATCCTCTCACCCACATGGACCAATCTCTGCACCCTCTTCTGCGTGGTCTTGTCTCTGCGGGCCTCTCACCCCTCTCCTTTGTGATCGTGTCTCTGCAGATTCTCGCCTCCTTTCCCTCATGACCATGTCTCTGCAGGCCTCTCACCTCCTCTCCCGTGTGGGCAAGTCTCTGTGGCCTCTCGCCTCCTCTCCCTTGTGACTGTCTCTGCGGCATCTCGCCACCTCTTCTGTGTGGTCCTGTCTCTGTGGCCTCTCGCCCCCTTCTCCCTCGTGACCATGTCTGTGGGCCTCTCGCCCCCTCTCCCTCGTGACTGTGTTTGCGCCCTCTCGCCCCCTCTCCCTCGTGACCATGTCTCTGCGGGCCTCTCGCCCCCTTTCCCTCATGACTGTGTCTCTTCGGCCTCTCGCCTCCTCTCCCATGTGGTCCATTCTCTGGGGCCCCCCATCCGCTTACCCATGTGGCCCGGTCTCTGTGGCCTCTCACCCACGTGACCATATCTCTGTAGCCTCTCACCTTCTCTTCCATGTGGTCCTTTCTCTCTCTGCAGCCTCTTGCCCTTTTTTTCCATGTGGCCCTGTCTGCAGACTCACCGTGCCCTGTCCTCTCCTGTATGTACCTCCTAGTGACAGCACATCCGCATTGGGGGAACGGTGTGGTCAGTCACAGGTACACTTTCATCAGCAGGGAAGGTATGAAGATAACTGGCAGTAAGGTTGGTGTAGCCCTCAGGTGGGGATTAGGTTTTGGTCACAGAGTGTCCGTACAAACGAGACTGAACACACTGGAGGACATTTGTTTCTTCTGCCACACAAATTAATGCACAATAGGATTGGTGAGACAGATGGTGCCTCCAATCCATTATAACAGGGGTCTCAAACTGGCGGCCCTCTAGCTATTGCGAAACTACAAGTCCCATTATGCCTCTGCCTGTGGTAGGAGTCATGCTTGTAACGGTCAGCCTTGCAAAGCCTCATGGGACTTGTAGTTTCACAACAGCTGGAGGGCCGCCAGTTTGAGACCCCTGCATTATAAAGTTAGTCATAAATTCTCCTTTTAGCTGCTCTGAAGTTGTCCTGTGACAGGAGGACACCTGACCTGACCACGTCTTCATTATGTCCACCCTTTCCAGTGAAGGTCTGCCTGATCTTCAGTGATAAATCTGTTGCAGCTGACTGCCCAGGAATACAGAAGCACAGGCAGGGAATCCACTGTAAACCTCTATAGGGCAGAGAAGAGGATTTGAGGTACTGAGAAACCAAAGAGCACCACATCCCGATATTCGAAAAAGTTTATAGGATACAGGAAATGGGACTTTAACCACTTAAGCCCATTTGGCTGGCCAAAGACCAGAGCACTTTTTGAGATTCGGCACTGCGTCGCTTTAACTGCCAATTGCGCAGTCGTGCGACGTGGCTCCCAAACAAAATTGACGTCCTTTTTTCCCCACAAATAGATCTTTTTTTTGGTGATATTTGATCACCTCTGCGGTTTTTATTTTTTGCGCTATAAACAAAAAAATAGCGACAATTTTTTAAAAAAAACACATTATTTTTTACTTTTTGCTTTAATAAATATCCCCAAAAATATATAAAAAAACAATTTTTTTCCTCAGTTTTGGCCGATACGTATTCTACATATTTTTGGTAAAAAAAAAAATCGCAATAAGCGATTATTTTTTGGTTTGCGCAAAAGTGATAGTGTTTACAAAATAGGGGAAAGATTTATGGCATTTTTATTAATATATTTTTTTTTTTTTTAAATGGCGGCGATCTGCGATTTTTATCGTTACTGTCACATTATGGCGGACACATCGGACATTTTTGGGACCATGCACATTTATACAGCAATCAGTGCTATACAAATGCACTGATTCCTGTGTAAATGACACTGGCAGTGAAGGGGTTAACCACTAGGTGGCAGTGTAGGGGTCAAGTGTGTCCTAGGGGCGTGTTTCTAACTGTGGGGGGCTGGGCTGTGTGTGACATCACTGATCTCTGCTCCGATGACAGGGAGCAGAGATCGAGTGACACTTGTCACTAGGCAGAACGGGGAGATGCTGTTTACATCAGCATCTCCCCGTTCTTCCTCTCCGTGAGGCGATCGCGGGTATCCCCGGGACCCGACTCATGGAGCTTGCCGCGGGCGCACGTGCGCGCCCGCTGGCCGCCTCTTAAAGGGGAACATACAGGCACATGATTCTGCCTGTATGAGCCCTTCTTCCACAGTATATCTGCGTGAGGCAGTCGGCAAGCGGTTAAGGGATGTTCGTTTATGCCTCACCAAGAGACTGGCCACCTCATGGCGACTGCATCCACGCTCCTAGTCAACAGATCTGTGTACATGGGAACAATAGCATAACCGTATAAAATGATGGCCCACTGAGCCATGATAGAGTACGGTTCACACCAATGGTAGCGGTGGGAATGTGCACACGATCGTGTTCAGAGCCATGTTTGTTAGGCACATTGAGTCTCAGCAGGAGACTTCCCACATGGCTCTGCACACGTCAATACTGGATATCTATTTAAATATATACATGTGTGATTGGTTCGTTTGATGGTATACAAGTGTCTAATTGGCTGATTGGGAAGCCACCACCCTCTTTTGTTATCCCTGTGTTACACTATAAATAAACACGACTTGCCATTGTAAGTCAGGACTTTCTAAGCTTAACGTGATACCAGCATCTGTCTGTGTTACTTGGGAGATACAAGCGCGCTTTCCCGGCATTATACATGAGAGTTATGATCGTGCTATTCAGCGCAACGGAATTATTTGCTTATAGACGAAGCTTATAAAAAAATCCAGTACATCCACAACCCCCAAGATTGCTCCATGGTGGAGTATTCCCACAACCCCCAAGATTGCTCCATGGTGGAGTATTCCCACAACCCCCAAGATTGCTCCATGGTGGAGTATTCCCACAACCCCCAAGATTGCTCCATGGTGGAGTATTCCCACAACCCCCAAGATTGCTCCATGGTGGAGTATTCCCACAACCCCCAAGATTGCTCCATGGTGGAGTATTCCCACAACCCCCAAGATTGCTCCATGGTGGAGTATTCCCACAACCCCCAAGATTGCTCCATGGTGCACTATACCCACAATTCCCAAGATTGCTCCATGGTGGAGTATTCCCACAACCCCCAAGATTGCTCCATGGTGGAGTATTCCCACAACCCCCAAGATTGCTCCATGGTGGAGTATTCCCACAACCCCCAAGATTGCTCCATGGTGCACTATACCCACAATTCCCAAGATTGCTCCATGGTGGAGTATTCCCACAACCCCCAAGATTGCTCCATGGTGGAGTATTCCCACAACCCCCAAGATTGCTCCATGGTGGAGTATTCCCACAACCCCCAAGATTGCTCCATGGTGCACTATACCCACAATTCCCAAGATTGCTCCATGGTGGAGTATTCCCACAACCCCCAAGATTGCTCCATGGTGGAGTATTCCCACAACCCCCAAGATTGCTCCATGGTGGAGTATTCCCACAACCCCCAAGATTGCTCCATGGTGCACTATACCCACAATTCCCAAGATTGCTTCATGGTGGATTATTCTTACAACCCCCAAGATTGCTCCATGGTGGAGTATTCCCACAACACTCAAGGTTGCTCCATGGTGGAGTATTCCCACAACCCCCAAGATTGCTCCATTGTGGATTTTGGAGTATTCCCACAACCCCCAAGATTGCTCCATGGTGGATGTTGTATTCCCGCATCCCCCACCCTCCATATTCTGACACCCCCCTTCTGAGTGAGGAAAAATTTCAAACACGTCCCCATTTGACCAAACTGGTAAAAATTTGGCCAGTCCCTGCTGAACATGGAAGTGACCATACGCTGTAGGTTCAGCAGGGGCTGGCCATATTTTTTAGTGTAATTTAGAAGGAGGGTGTGTGGGGGGGGCTGGCCAAGCACAGAAACAAATAATTGCATTCCTGAAGCGCTCCATTATTCGTAGGCTATTCCACACATTGGGGAACATTGGAGATGGGTCGGATGTACGGCCTATATACTGGACCAAAGATATGACGTTTCAGTGATGACAATGGACAGTTCCAGTAAAGTTTATTTAATTCAGACATGACAGAACATACGTAAATATCTACATAAAGTCTCAGTGCAGCTCATATATCTTTATACACCCAGAGAATAACATGGACCTGCTAAGTGCCTCTTGTTACCCCTGAGGGACCCCTGGCCCAGCTCCATAATAATTGGAAATCTCTGAATAATGATAAAGGACTTATATATACACCCCGAGAATCGCAGAGTCCTCCTAAGTGCCTCCTATTACCCAGATTAGTGCTGAGGGACCCCGACCCAGCTCCATAATATTGAGGAATCTGAACAATACAGGACATTTGTATCTCTATTTACAACCCGAGAAGCACACAGTCCTCCTAAGTGCCTCTCAATCACCTTCATCAGTGCTGAGGGACCCCAGGCCCCCTTGACCCAGCTCCGTAATAAATGGGAAATTTCTGAATAATGTAGGACTTGTATATCTCTCTATACACCCCAAGAAGCACACAGTCCTCCCAAGTGCCTCTTTTCACCCTATGGGGGTGTGGGATTGCTGGCCCAGCTCCACAATAATGGGAAATGCAGTCTATATACACGAGGCACGCAACAATTACATTTCATCTGAATGGTGCGGGGTGATGATGACGCTTCGAGTTTTATCCAACCAGTTGGATTTGTCCGGCATGATGTGCAGCATTTCTGACGGACCAGACAATTCTCCGCCAGGTCGGGGGTCAGGCTGTCCTTCCACTGGCTGCGTCTGTTTGGGGAGGTCGGAGGAGGAATTACTGCTAATGGAAGGTTTGGATTCTGCGGTTCCAACATCTTGAACCTCGGGGGTGTCATTCTGAGCTCCCTGCAGGGAGGGGTCCAGGTGGAGCTCCTGATGTGAGAGGTCCAGCAGAGAGTCATCCTGGGGTGGCCCCACTGGGCTTTTCTCCAAAGCAACTTCGGCAAGTGTCTCCACAGCTTCATCCAAACCAGGTGGACCGACAATGGGGAGATCGGAGTGGAGATTTCGCAGCTGACGAGAAACAACTGAAAAACAAAACAATACCAAAAATGTGAAGAAGACAAAACCATCAATGTGACTGGGAGGTGCCGAGAACCCCATGGATGTCCTACAAACATGGACAAAGGTTCCTGAGAACCTTATGGATGTCCTATAAACACGGAGAAAGGTTCCCGAGAACCCCATGGATGTCCTACAAAAACACGGACGAAGGTTCCCGAGAACCCCATGGATGTCCTACAAGCGTGGACAAAGGTTCCCGAGAACCCCATGGATGTCCTACAAACATGAACAAAGGTTCCCGAGAACCCCATGGATGTCCTACAAACATGGGCAAAGGTTCCCGAGAACCCCATGGATGTCCTACAAACATGGGCAAAGGTTCCCGAGAACCCCATGGATGTCCTACAAACATGGGCAAAGGTTCCCGAGAACCCCATGGATGTCCTACAAACATGGGCAAAAGTTCCCGAGAACCCCATGGATGTCCTACAAACATGAACAAAGGTTCCCGAGAACCCCATGGATGTCCTACAAACATGGGCAAAGGTTCCCGAGAACCCCATGGATGTCCTACAAACATGGGCAAAGGTTCCCGAGAACCCCATGGATGTCCTACAAACATGGGCAAAGGTTCCCGAGAACCCCATGGATGTCCTACAAACATGGGCAAAGGTTCCCGAGAACCCCATGGATGTCCTACAAACATGGGCAAAGGTTCCCGAGAACCCCATGGATGTCCTACAAACATGGGCAAAAGTTCCCGAGAACCCCATGGATGTCCTACAAACATGGACAAAGGTTCCCGAGAACTAGTGGTGCGCCGAAACATATCGGCCGGAAATTGTGTTTTCGGCAGGCGACCGAAAGAAAAAAAGTGCTGGTAATGAAGCTGAAAAAGGGGCGGGGCCGTCCCGCCGGGTTCCCACATGTATCATCCCAGCGCGCCTCTGTCAGAGTTTCCCCTCCCTCCTGCTCTTCTCACTCCTGTCATGAGATTCAGCCTCCCCAATTCCTTGTAGCGCAATCTCACGCTGTGTCAGAGATCTGAATCGCTGTGCAGCCGCTGTAATGATGTCCCGCCTCCTAGACCGCCTCTTGTGATAGACGGCACACTGATCCAATGCCAGGAATCATTGTGCCGTGCGCATAGGAGGTGGGACATCGTTACAGCGGCTGCACGGCGATTCAAATCCAGCTCTGACACAGCGTGACATCGCGCTATCGGGCACTGGCAGGCTGTATTTCATGGGCACTGGTAGGCTGTACATGATGGACACAGGCAGGCTGCTGCATCTGACTGGTAGGCTGCATTGGACAGGCACTGGTGAAGCTGCATTGATCTCTTGTAACATGTCTGCAGCCTCTGACCATCTCCTGTATCATGTCTGCTAGAGGTGCACCAAACTGAAATTTTGCTAATACTATTAGCAGTGTATTTAAGTAAGAGATTGCAGACATGATACAAGAGATGGTGAGAGGCTGAGGACATGATACAAGAGATGGTCAGAGACTGAGGACATGATACAAGAGATGGTCAGAGACTGAGAACATGATACAAGAGATGGTCAGAGACTGAGGACATGATACAAGAGATGGTCAGAGACTGAGGACATGATACAAGAGATGGTGAGAGGCGGAGGACATGATACAAGAGATTGTGAGGGGCGCAGAACATGAAACAAGAGATTGTGAGGGGCAGAGGACATGATACAAGAGATAGTCAGAGACTGAGGACATGATACAAGAGATGGTCAGAGACTGAGGACATGATACAAGAGATGGTGAGAGGCGGAGGACATGATACAAGAGATTGTGAGAGGCGCAGGACATGATACAAGAGATGGTGAGAGGCGGAGGACATGATACAAGAGATGGTGAGAGGCTGAGGACATGATACAAGAGATGGAGAGAGGCGGAGGACATGATACAAGAGATGGTCAGAGACTGGGGACATGATACAAGAGATGGTCAGAGACTGAGGACATGATACAAGAGATGGTGAGAGGCTGAGGACATGATACAAGAGATGATCAGAGACTGAGGACATGATACAAGAGATGATCAGAGACTGAGGACATGATACAAGAGATGATCAGAGACTGACATGATACAGGAGATGATCAGAGACTGACATGATACAAGAGATGGTGAGAGGCTGAGGACATGATACATGAGATGGTGAGAGGCTGAGGACATGATACAAGAGATGGTGAGAGGCTGAGGACATGATACATGAGATGGTGAGAGGCTGAGGACATGATACAAGAGATGATCAGAGACTGAGGACATGATACAAGAGATGGTGAGAGGCTGAGGACATGATACATGAGATGGTGAGAGGCTGAGGACATGATACAAGAGATGGTGAGAGGCTGAGGACATGATACATGAGATGGTAAGAGGCTGAGGACATGATACAAGAGATGGTGAGAGGCTGAGGACATGATACAAGAGATGGTGAGAGACTGAGGACATGATACAAGAGATGGTCAGAGACTGAGGACATGATACAGGAGATGGTCAGAGACTGAGGACATGATACAGGAGATGGTCAGAGACTGGGGACGATACAAGAGATGGTCAGAGACTGAGGACATGATACAAGAGATGGTCAGAGACTGAGGACATGATACAGGAGATGGTCAGAGACTGAGGACATGATACAGGAGATGGTCAGAGACTGGGGACGATACAAGAGATGGTCAGAGACTGAGGACATGATACAAGAGATGGTCAGAGACTGAGGACATGATACAAGAGATGGTCAGAGACTGAGGACATGATACAAGAGATGGTCAGAGACTGAGGACATGATACAGAAGATGGTCAGAGACTGGGGACGATACAAGAGATGGTTAGAAGCTGAGGACTTGATACAAGATATGGTCAGAAACTGCAGACTGCATTTTTTTGACCTTCCTTGCACTAAAGGTGCCAATAATGGCCAACATTAAATTCATATTAATTTAAATTGATGATATTAATTAAAAAGTTGAACATAATACAATTGTATTTAAAAATCTAATTTTTTTAAAAAAACTGTCATTTTCGGTATCGTTTCGGTTCCCGAGGACCCCATGGATGTCCTACAAACATGGGCAAAGGTTCCCGAGAACATGATACAAGAGATGGTGAGAGGCTGAGGACATGATACAAGAGATGGTGAGAGGCTGAGGACATGATACAAGAGATGGTCAGAGACTGAGGACATGATACAAGAGATGGTCAGAGACTGAGGACATGATACAGGAGATGGTCAGAGACTGAGGACATGATACAGGAGATGGTCAGAGACTGAGGGCATGATACAGGAGATGGTCAGAGACTGGGGACGATACAAGAGATGGTTAGAGGCTGAGGACATGATACAAGAGATGGTCAGAGACTGAGGACATGATACAAGAGATGGTCAGAGACTGAGGACATGATACAAGAGATGGTCAGAGACTGAGGACATGATACAAGAGCTGGTCAGAGACTGAGGACATGATACAGAAGATGGTCAGAGACTGGGGACGATACAAGAGATGGTCAGAGACTGAGGACATGATACAAGAGATGGTCAGAGACTGAGGACATGATACAGGAGATGGTCAGAGACTGAGGACATGATACAGGAGATGGTCAGAGACTGAGGACATGATACAAGAGATGGTCAGAGACTGAGGACATGATACAGGAGATGGTCAGAGACTGAGGACATGATACAGGAGATGGTCAGAGACTGGGGACAATACAAGAGATGGTTAGAGGCTGAGGACATGATACAAGAGATGGTCAGAGACTGAGGACATGATACAGGAGATGGTCAGAGACTGAGGACATGATACAGGAGATGGTCAGAGACTGGGGACGATACAAGAGATGGTCAGAGACTGAGGACATGATACAAGAGATGGTCAGAGACTGAGGACATGATACAAGAGATGGTCAGAGACTGAGGACATGATACAGGAGATGGTCAGAGACTGAGGACATGATACAGGAGATGGTCAGAGACTGGGGACGATACAAGAGATGGTCAGAGACTGAGGACATGATACAAGAGATGGTCAGAGACTGAGGACATGATACAAGAGATGGTCAGAGACTGAGGACATGATACAAGAGATGGTCAGAGACTGAGGACATGATACAGAAGATGGTCAGAGACTGGGGACGATACAAGAGATGGTTAGAAGCTGAGGACTTGATACAAGATATGGTCAGAAACTGCAGACTGCATTTTTTTGACCTTCCTTGCACTAAAGGTGCCAATAATGGCCAACATTAAATTCATATTAATTTAAATTGATGATATTAATTAAAAAGTTGAACATAATACAATTGTATTTAAAAATCTAATTTTTTTAAAAAAACTGTCATTTTCGGTATCGTTTCGGTTCCCGAGGACCCCATGGATGTCCTACAAACATGGGCAAAGGTTCCCGAGAACATGATACAAGAGATGGTGAGAGGCTGAGGACATGATACAAGAGATGGTGAGAGGCTGAGGACATGATACAAGAGATGGTCAGAGACTGAGGACATGATACAAGAGATGGTCAGAGACTGAGGACATGATACAGGAGATGGTCAGAGACTGAGGACATGATACAGGAGATGGTCAGAGACTGAGGGCATGATACAGGAGATGGTCAGAGACTGGGGACGATACAAGAGATGGTTAGAGGCTGAGGACATGATACAAGAGATGGTCAGAGACTGAGGACATGATACAAGAGATGGTCAGAGACTGAGGACATGATACAGGAGATGGTCAGAGACTGAGGACATGATACAGGAGATGGTCAGAGACTGAGGGCATGATACAGGAGATGGTCAGAGACTGGGGACGATACAAGAGATGGTTAGAGGCTGAGGACATGATACAAGAGATGGTCAGAGACTGAGGACATGATACAAGAGATGGTCAGAGACTGAGGACATGATACAAGAGATGGTCAGAGACTGAGGACATGATACAAGAGCTGGTCAGAGACTGAGGACATGATACAGAAGATGGTCAGAGACTGGGGACGATACAAGAGATGGTCAGAGACTGAGGACATGATACAAGAGATGGTCAGAGACTGAGGACATGATACAGGAGATGGTCAGAGACTGAGGACATGATACAGGAGATGGTCAGAGACTGAGGACATGATACAAGAGATGGTCAGAGACTGAGGACATGATACAGGAGATGGTCAGAGACTGAGGACATGATACAGGAGATGGTCAGAGACTGGGGACAATACAAGAGATGGTTAGAGGCTGAGGACATGATACAAGAGATGGTCAGAGACTGAGGACATGATACAGGAGATGGTCAGAGACTGAGGACATGATACAGGAGATGGTCAGAGACTGGGGACGATACAAGAGATGGTCAGAGACTGAGGACATGATACAAGAGATGGTCAGAGACTGAGGACATGATACAAGAGATGGTCAGAGACTGAGGACATGATACAGGAGATGGTCAGAGACTGAGGACATGATACAGGAGATGGTCAGAGACTGGGGACGATACAAGAGATGGTCAGAGACTGAGGACATGATACAAGAGATGGTCAGAGACTGAGGACATGATACAAGAGATGGTCAGAGACTGAGGACATGATACAAGAGATGGTCAGAGACTGAGGACATGATACAGAAGATGGTCAGAGACTGGGGACGATACAAGAGATGGTTAGAAGCTGAGGACTTGATACAAGATATGGTCAGAAACTGCAGACTGCATTTTTTTGACCTTCCTTGCACTAAAGGTGCCAATAATGGCCAACATTAAATTCATATTAATTTAAATTGATGATATTAATTAAAAAGTTGAACATAATACAATTGTATTTAAAAATCTAATTTTTTTAAAAAAACTGTCATTTTCGGTATCGTTTCGGTTCCCGAGGACCCCATGGATGTCCTACAAACATGGGCAAAGGTTCCCGAGAACATGATACAAGAGATGGTGAGAGGCTGAGGACATGATACAAGAGATGGTGAGAGGCTGAGGACATGATACAAGAGATGGTCAGAGACTGAGGACATGATACAAGAGATGGTCAGAGACTGAGGACATGATACAGGAGATGGTCAGAGACTGAGGACATGATACAGGAGATGGTCAGAGACTGAGGGCATGATACAGGAGATGGTCAGAGACTGGGGACGATACAAGAGATGGTTAGAGGCTGAGGACATGATACAAGAGATGGTCAGAGACTGAGGACATGATACAAGAGATGGTCAGAGACTGAGGACATGATACAAGAGATGGTCAGAGACTGAGGACATGATACAAGAGCTGGTCAGAGACTGAGGACATGATACAGAAGATGGTCAGAGACTGGGGACGATACAAGAGATGGTCAGAGACTGAGGACATGATACAAGAGATGGTCAGAGACTGAGGACATGATACAGGAGATGGTCAGAGACTGAGGACATGATACAGGAGATGGTCAGAGACTGAGGACATGATACAAGAGATGGTCAGAGACTGAGGACATGATACAGGAGATGGTCAGAGACTGAGGACATGATACAGGAGATGGTCAGAGACTGGGGACAATACAAGAGATGGTTAGAGGCTGAGGACATGATACAAGAGATGGTCAGAGACTGAGGACATGATACAGGAGATGGTCAGAGACTGAGGACATGATACAGGAGATGGTCAGAGACTGGGGACGATACAAGAGATGGTCAGAGACTGAGGACATGATACAAGAGATGGTCAGAGACTGAGGACATGATACAAGAGATGGTCAGAGACTGAGGACATGATACAGGAGATGGTCAGAGACTGAGGACATGATACAGGAGATGGTCAGAGACTGGGGACGATACAAGAGATGGTTAGAGGCTGAGGACATGATACAGGAGATGGTCAGAGACTGAGGACATGATACAGGAGATGGTCAGAGACTGAGGACATGATACAGGAGATGGTCAGAGACTGAGGACATGATACAGGAGATGGTCAGAGACTGAGGACATGATACAGGAGATGGTCAGAGACTGGGGACGATACAAGAGATGGTCAGAGACTGAGGACATGATACAAGAGATGGTCAGAGACTGAGGACATGATACAGAGAGATGGTGAGAGACTGAGGACATGATACAGAAGATGGTCAGAGACTGGGGACGATACAAGAGATGGTCAGAGACTGAGGACATGATACAAGAGATGGTCAGAGACTGAGGACATGATACAGAAGATGGTCAGAGACTGGGGACAATACAAGAGATAGTTAGAAGCTGAGGACTTGATACAAGATATGGTCAGAGACTGCAGACTGCATTTTTCTTGACCTTTCTTGCACTAAAGGTGCCAATAATGGCCAACATTAAATTCATATTAATTTAAATTGATGATATTAATTAAAAAGTTGAACATAATACAATTGTATTTAAAAATCTAATTTTTTTTAAAAAACTGTCATTTTCGGTATTGTTTCGGTTCCCGAGGACCCCATGGATGTCCTATAAACATGGGCAAAGGTTCCCGAGAACCCCATGGATGTCCTACAAACATGGGCAAAGGTTCCCGAGAACCCCATGGATGTCCTACAAACATGGACAAAGGTTCCCGAGAACCCCATGGATGTCCTACAAACATGGACAAAGGTTCCCGAGAACCCCATGGATGTCCTACAAACATGGACAAAGGTTCCCGAGAACCCCATGGATGTCCTACAAACATGGGCAAAGGTTCCCGAGAACCCCATGGATGTCCTAGAAACATGGGCAAGGGTTCCCGAGAACCCCATGGATGTCCTACAAACATGGGCAAAGGTTCCCGAGAACCCCATGGATGTCCTACAAACATGGACAAAGGTTCCCGAGAACCCCATGGATGTCCTACAAACATGGGCAAAAGTTCCCGAGAACCCCATGGATGTCCTACAAACATGGACGAAGGTTCCCGAGAACCCCATGGATGTCCTACAAACATGGACGAAGGTTCCCGAGAACCCCATGGATGTCCTACAAACATGGGCAAAGGTTCCCAAGAGCCCCATGGATGTCCTACAAACATGGGCAAAGGTTCCCGAGAACCCCATGGATGTCCTACAAACATGGGCAAAGGTTCCCGAGAACCCCATGGATGTCCTACAAACATGGACGAAGGTTCCCGAGAACCCCATGGATGTCCTACAAACATAGACGAAGGTCTACATTTTTTCTCAATTCCGTTCTCAGAGAAAAATCATCTCTGCTGACTTCCTGTGTATGAAGTTGGGAAGTTCTGTTCTCAGAAGAAGAAGAGAGGACATATTTATCCTGTGAGAACGGCTGAGATCTTTGCAGAAGGGGAGGGGCTGCCTGCGATCTCGCAATACATGGTGAGATAACATTGCAGCTGAGTTTAACCACTTCCCTACCGGGCCAATTCTGACACTTCTCTCCTACATGTAAAAATCATCATTTTTTTCCCTAGAAAATTACTTAGAACCCCCAAACATTATATAAATATTGTTTTAAAGCAGAGTCCCTAGAGAATAAAATGGCGGTTGTTGCAATTTTTTTATGTCACACTGTATTTGCGTAGTAATCTTTGAAATAATTAGGAGGGAATAAAAATACACTTTAATGAATTTAAATGCAAAAAAATACCCAATTTTTTGGTAAACTATAAAAGATGATGTTATGCCGAGTAAATAGATACCAAACATGTAACACTTTAAAATTGCACACACTCGTGGAATGGCACCAAAATACGATACGTTGCTTTAAAAAATTTTACAGGTTACCAGTTTAGAGTTACAGAGGAGGTCTAGTGCTAGTGTGGTGCCACCACTGTTTACATACGTGTTCCCTTCTGCGTGCGAGCACGAGGGGACGGGGGCGCTTTAACATTTTTTATTTCTAGGGGAAAAAATGGCGGTGTCTACAGCTGTCCTAACAGGAAGTGATGCCATGAAGTCACTTCGGGCCTCCCAGGATTATAGAGATGGCCTGGGACCATCTGGTTTATGGCCAGCTCTATGGTAACCCACTGCTAGATCTCTTTTTAGCATGCATTTTGGCGTGGTTTTTAGTGCACATTTTGGCACTTTTTTAGTGCCTTTAAGCATAGTGGAAGCTGGGTATCGGAGAGGCCAGATTGGAGGAGGTGTCCTGGCCACCGTCTACACCTCATTGGAGGAGGTGTCCTGGCCACCGTTTACACCTCATTGGAGGAGGTGTCCTGGCCACTGTCTACACCTCATTGGAGGAGGTGTCCTGGCCACCGTCTACACCTCATTGGAGGAGGTGTCCTGGCCACTGTCTACACCTCATTGGAGGAGGTGTCCTGGCCACCGTCTACACCTCAATGGAGGAGGTGTCCTGGCCACCGTCTACACCTCATTAGAGGAGGTGTCCTGGCCACCGTCTACACCTCATTGGAGGAGGTGTCCTGGCCACTGTCTACACCTCAATGGAGGAGGTGTCCTGGCCACTGTCTACACCTCATTGGAGGAGGTGTCCTGGCCGTCTACACCTCAATGGAGGAGGAGGTGTCCTAGCCACCGTCTACACCTCATTGGAGGAGGTGTCCTGGCCACCGTCTACACCTCAATGGAGGAGGAGGTGTCCTAGCCACCGTCTACACCTCATTGGAGGAGGTGTCCTGGCCACCGTCTACACCTCAATGGAGGAGGAGGTGTCCTAGCCACTGTCTACACCTCATTGGAGGAGGTGTCCTGGCCACCGTCTACACCTCAATGGAGGAGGTGTCCTGGCCACCGTCTACACCTCAATGGAGGAGGTGTCCTGGCCACCGTCTACACCTCAATGGAGGAGGTGTCCTGGCCACCATCTACATCTCAATGGCCCGGGAACACATAGCAGAACACTCACCTCCACGATGGCTCTGGTGTCCAATGTTCGTCCCAAATGGATAGAGACTGGGGAAGAGGATGAGGCAGAAGGAGAGAGCCAAGACCTGCAGGGAGACACGGATATGAGTGGAGCGGACACATGGCAGACACACACTGTGACACACACACATGTACGGAGGTTTACACACACTCACCATGACGCAGGTGCTGGCAGCGGTGGTTTTGGCGCCGGTTTGACTCACAAGTGCCTGCAGGTTTCTCAGTTGCTGTAGTAAGGACCTAAAAACAGAAGCTTGATATCAGACATACGCCCGTTATTACACCCTACAGAGGTCATGTGACCCATCAGAGAGAACATTGCTGGCTGTGTGATGTCATGTGATCAGAGCCAATGATATGTACACAGTGACATCACTACTGCCAGTACATGGGATGATTACACCATCTCCACATTATATACATTAGATGGATAGAGAGAAGAATTTGGGGCAATGGACTCACATGTTCTGTTTCTGCAGCTGCTGAACCTTCTTCTGAAGAACCTGATTATGAGCTGTACACTCCGTCACCCTATAGGGGGCAGAATAGAGGATTATATAATGGTTTACACTCCACCCCCCATGTAGACACGTATGAGCTGTGTATAGTCAGTCCGGTCCCCACACAGACTACAGACAGTATATAGACCACTCACCGGTTCTCCAGGCCGTCCACGTATTCCTTCTTCTTCTTGCGGCTCTCCTGTGCGGATCGCTTGTTCCGGATCTTCCTGCGGACACGTTTCAGGGCGCGTTCCTCCGTCTGTAATCATAGAGAATGGCGTTACTTCCCTGTATCCTCATCGGGTGAAGGATGGTGGGATGTCGGTGTTGTTGTGATCACCGGCTGGAAATGGAAGGGCTGCAAAGTGTGATGTATGTCCCCGGCACACCGAGCATCTCCGGAACGGGTCCAAAGCTTCATTCAGCCACCACATCATAATTCCAGAAGCCACATTTCCATGCCACACAGGACCCTTCATCAGGAATGTCACGTCACGGGTAGCACTGATGAAGGGTCCTGTGTGGCTCGTTGCTTCTGGAATTATGATGTGATGGCTAAATAAAGGTTTGGACCCGTTCTGGAGATGCTCGGTGTGCCGGGGACACTTCTCACGGTGCTGGGGGCTGGGCAGGAGATAAAGGAAATGAAGTCATCAGGTGTGAGGAGAAGGAGAAGACTCTGATAGGTGGAGAGGGGGAGGAGAAGACTCTGATAGGTGGAGAGGGGGAGGAGAAGACTCTGATAGGTGGAGAGGGGGAGGAGAAGACTCTGATAGGTGGAGAGGGGGAGGAGAAGACTCTGATAGGTGGCGATGGGGAGGAGAAGACTCTGATAGGTGGAGATGGGGAGGAGAAGACTCTGATAGGTGGAGAGGGGGAGGAGAAGACTCTGATAGGTGGAGAGGGGGAGGAGAAGACTCTGATAGGTGGCGATGGGGAGGAGAAGACTCTGATAGGTGGAGATGGGGAGGAGAAGACTCTGATAGGTGGAGAGGGGGAGGAGAAGACTCTGATAAGACTCTGAGAAGACTCTGATAGGTGGAGATGGGGAGGAGAAGACTCTGATAGGTGGAGATGGGGAGGAGAAGACTCTGAGAAGACTCTGATAGGTGGCGATGGGGAGGAGAAGACTCTCATAGGTGGAGAGGGGGAGGAGAAGACTCTGATAGGTGGAGAGGGGGAGGAGAAGACTCTGATAGGTGGAGAGGGGGAGGAGAAGACTCTGATAGGTGGAGATTGGGAGAAGACTCTGATAGGTGGAGATGGGGAGGAGAAGACTCTGATAGGTGGAGATGGGGAGGAGAAGACTCTGATAGGTGGAGATGGGGAGGAGAAGACTCTGATAGGTGGAGAGGGGGAGGAGAAGACTCTGATAGGTGGAGAGGGGGAGGAGAAGACTCTGATAGGTGGAGAGGGGGAGGAGAAGACTCTGAGAAGACTCTGATAGGTGGAGATTGGGAGAAGACTCTGATAGGTGGAGATGGGGAGGAGAAGACTCTGATAGGTGGAGATTGGGAGAAGACTCTGATAGGTGGAGATGGGGAGGAGAAGACTCTGATAGGTGGAGATGGGGAGGAGAAGACTCTGATAGGTGGAGATGGGGAGGAGAAGACTCTGATAGGTGGAGAGGGGGAGGAGAAGACTCTGAGAAGACTCTGATAGGTGGAGATTGGGAGAAGACTCTGATAGGTGGAGATGGGGAGGAGAAGACTCTGATAGGTGGAGAGGGGGAGGAGAAGACTCTGATAGGTGGAGAGGGGGAGGAGAAGACTCTGATAGGTGGAGATTGGGAGAAGACTCTGATAGGTGGAGATGGGGAGGAGAAGACTCTGATAGGTGGAGAGGGGGAGGAGAAGACTCTGATAGGTGGAGATTGGGAGAAGACTCTGATAGGTGGAGAGGGGGAGGAGAAGACTCTGATAGGTGGAGAGGGGGAGGAGAAGACTCTGATAGGTGGAGATGGGGAAGAGAAGACTCTGATAGGTGGAGAGGGGGAGGAGAAGACTCTGATAGGTGGAGATGGGGAGGAGAAGACTCTGATAGGTGGAGAGGGGGAGGAGAAGACTCTGAGAAGACTCTGATAGGTGGAGATTGGGAGAAGACTCTGATAGGTGGAGATGGGGAGGAGAAGACTCTGATAGGTGGAGATGGGGAGGAGAAGACTCTGATAGGTGGAGATGGGGAGGAGAAGACTCTCATAGGTGGAGAGGGGGAGGAGAAGACTCTGATAGGTGGAGAGGGGGAGGAGAAGACTCTGATAGGTGGAGAGGGGGAGGAGAAGACTCTGATAGGTGGAGAGGGGGAGGAGAAGACTCTGATAGGTGGAGAGGGGGAGGAGAAGACTCTCATAGGTGGAGAGGGGGAGGAGAAGACTCTGATAGGTGGAGAGGGGGAGGAGAAGACTCTGATAGGTGGAGAGGGGGAGGAGAAGACTCTGATAGGTGGAGAGGGGGAGGAGAAGACTCTGATAGGTGGAGATGGGGAGGAGAAGACTCTGATAGGTGGAGAGGAGGAGGAGAAGACTCTGATAGGTGGAGATGGGGAGGAGAAGACTCTGATAGGTGGAGATAGGGAGGAGAAGACTCTGATAGGTGGAGATGGGGAGGAGAAGACTCTGAGAAGACTCTGATAGGTGGAGAGGGGGAGGAGAAGACTCTGATAGGTGGAGAGGGGGAGGAGAAGACTCTGATAGGTGGAGAGGGGGAGGAGAAGACTCTGAGAAGACTCTGATAGGTGGAGATGGGGAGGAGAAGACTCTCATAGGTGGAGATGGGGAGGAGAAGACTCTGATAGGTGGAGATAGGGAGGAGAAGACTCTGATAGGTGGAGATGGGGAGGAGAAGACTCTGAGAAGACTCTGATAGGTGGAGATGGGGAGGAGAAGACTCTCATAGGTGGAGATGGGGAGGAGAAGACTCTCATAGGTGGAGATGGGGAGGAGAAGACTCTCATAGGTGGAGAGGGGGAGGAGAAGACTCTGATAGGTGGAGATAGGGAGGAGAAGACTCTGATAGGTGGAGATGGGGAGGAGAAGACTCTGAGAAGACTCTGATAGGTGGAGATGGGGAGGAGAAGACTCTGATAGGTGGAGATGGGGAGGAGAAGACTCTGATAGGTGGAGAGGGGGAGGAGAAGACTCTGATAGGTGGAGATGGGGAGGAGAAGACTCTGATAGGTGGAGAGGGGGAGGAGAAGACTCTGAGAAGACTCTGATAGGTGGAGATTGGGAGAAGACTCTGATAGGTGGAGATGGGGAGGAGAAGACTCTGATAGGTGGAGAGGGGGAGGAGAAGACTCTGAGAAGACTCTGATAGGTGGAGATTGGGAGAAGACTCTGATAGGTGGAGAGGGGGAGGAGAAGACTCTGATAGGTGGAGAGGGGGAGGAGAAGACTCTCATAGGTGGAGAGGGGGAGGAGAAGACTCTGATAGGTGGAGAGGGGGAGGAGAAGACTCTGATAGGTGGAGAGGGGGAGGAGAAGACTCTGATAGGTGGAGATGGGGAGGAGAAGACTCTGATAGGTGGAGAGGAGGAGGAGAAGACTCTGATAGGTGGAGATGGGGAGGAGAAGACTCTGATAGGTGGAGATAGGGAGGAGAAGACTCTGATAGGTGGAGATGGGGAGGAGAAGACTCTGAGAAGACTCTGATAGGTGGAGAGGGGGAGGAGAAGACTCTGATAGGTGGAGAGGGGGAGGAGAAGACTCTGATAGGTGGAGATGGGGAGGAGAAGACTCTGAGAAGACTCTGATAGGTGGAGATGGGGAGGAGAAGACTCTCATAGGTGGAGATGGGGAGGAGAAGACTCTCATAGGTGGAGATGGGGAGGAGAAGACTCTCATAGGTGGAGAGGGGGAGGAGAAGACTCTGATAGGTGGAGATAGGGAGGAGAAGACTCTGATAGGTGGAGATGGGGAGGAGAAGACTCTGAGAAGACTCTGATAGGTGGAGATGGGGAGGAGAAGACTCTGATAGGTGGAGATGGGGAGGAGAAGACTCTGATAGGTGGAGAGGGGGAGGAGAAGACTCTGATAGGTGGAGATGGGGAAGAGAAGACTCTGATAGGTGGAGAGGGGGAGGAGAAGACTCTGAGAAGACTCTGATAGGTGGAGATTGGGAGAAGACTCTGATAGGTGGAGATGGGGAGGAGAAGACTCTGATAGGTGGAGATGGGGAGGAGAAGACTCTGATAGGTGGAGATGGGGAGGAGAAGACTCTGATAGGTGGCGATGGGGAGGAGAAGACTCTGATAGGTGGCGATGGGGAGGAGAAGACTCTGATAGGTGGAGATGAGGAGGAGAAGACTCTGATAGGTGGAGAGGGGGAGGAGAAGACTCTGATAGGTGGAGATGGGGAGGAGAAGACTCTGATAGGTGGAGAGGAGGAGGAGAAGACTCTGATAGGTGGAGATGGGGAGGAGAAGACTCTGATAGGTGGAGAGGGGGAGGAGAA
>JBBDGP010005315.1:0-17144 GCA_037952835.1 Lithobates septentrionalis
GGAGAAGACTCTGATAGGTGGAGAGGGGGAGGAGAAGACTCTGAGAAGACTCTGATAGGTGGAGATGGGGAGGAGAAGACTCTCATAGGTGGAGATGGGGAGGAGAAGACTCTGATAGGTGGAGATGGGGAGGAGAAGACTCTGATAGGTGGAGATGGGGAGGAGAAGACTCTGATAGGTGGAGATGGGGAGGAGAAGACTCTGAGAAGACTCTGATAGGTGGAGATGGGGAGGAGAAGACTCTGATAGGTGGAGATGGGGAGGAGAAGACTCTGATAGGTGGAGATGGGGAGGAGAAGACTCTGATAGGTGGAGATGGGGAGGAGAAGACTCTGATAGGTGGAGAGGGGGAGGAGAAGACTCTCATAGGTGGAGAGGGGGAGGAGAAGACTCTCATAGGTGGAGAGGGGGAGGAGAAGACTCTCATAGGTGGAGAGGGGGAGGAGAAGACTCTGATAGGTGGAGAAGTTGGATGTGGTCAGACCTTGGTGAGGGGGAGGTGCTGGGGTAAGACGACTCCTTCTTTCTTCAGTAGGCGGGTCTCTTCCTCAGACAGTTGAAGTGACTGAAAACCAGAAATAGTCAGTGAAGAATCTACAGGACAACCTTCCCCCACCCCACCCTTCGCCTTTCCCTCACCACACCCTATGCCCTTGTCGCACCCTGCACTACGCCCTTCGCTCACCCCGCACTGTGCCACACCCTTGCTGCGCCCAGCCCTACGAGTGTACATACCGAGGTCTGGAAGTAGACAGAGTCATCCTCATCCTCCTCTTCCTCCATACACAGTGAGATGGGATCCAGGATGTCCGAATCACACGGCTCCACACATACATCTACAGGAAGAAGAGGAGTTCAATCTTCCATAACACATTACCAGAGAAAGTCAGAAGTCAGGACTGTCCGTACTGCCCCCATTGTCCCTCAACCACCAATCACAATCCAGAATTGAGATTCCAGATGTCAATTCTGAGATTGGTTAGAATCTTATTGGTAGTTGAGGGACAATAAAACTGGTTCCTAATCCTGAAACACGAGACTGACTCTCATCAGTGAAGGAACATGGGGGAGCAGATCTGGAAGACTCCAGAGGTTCAGGTGAGGACTCTACAGAGGGAGAAACATGGAGGATCGGAGCTGGAGGAGGAAATGAAGGCTATAGGGAGTTTACCTATAGATGGTTGCTCCAGTGAGATCAGAGTCCATATGGGTCTACCTATGGATGGTTGCTCCAGTGAGATCGGAGTCCATACGGGCCTATCTATGGATGGTTCCTCCAGTGAGATGGGAGTCCATACGGGCCTATCTATGGATGGTTCCTCCAGTGAGATCGGAGTACATATGGTCCTATCTATAAATGGTTCTTCCAGTGAGATCGGAGTCCATACAGGCCTATCTATGGATGGTTCCTCCAGTGAGATCGGAGTCTATATGGGCCTATCTATGGATGGTTCCTCCAGTGAGATGGGAGTCCATACGGGCCTTTCTATGGATGGTTCCTCCAGTGAGATGGGAGTCCATACGGGCCTATCTATGGATGGTTCCTCCAGTGAGATCGGAGTCTATATGGGCCTATCTATAGATGGTTCCTCCAGTGAGATCGGAGTCCATACGGTCCTATCTATGGATGGTTCCTCCAGTGAGATCGGAGTCTATATGGGCCTATCTATAGATGGTTCCTCTGGTGAGATCGGAGTCTATATGGGTCTATCTATAGATGGTTCCTCCGGTGAGATCGGAGTCTATATGGGTCTATCTATAGATGGTTCCTCCAGTGAGACCGGAGTCCATACGGGCCTATCTATGGATGGTTCCTCCGGTGAGATCGGAGTCTATATGGGCCTATCTATAGATGGTTCCTCTGGTGAGATCGGAGTCTATATGGGTCTATCTATAGATGGTTCCTCCAGTGAGATCGGAGTCCATACGGGCCTATCTATAGATGGTTCCTCTGGTGAGATCGGAGTCTATATGGGTCTATCTATAGATGGTTCCTCCAGTGAGATGGGAGTCCATATGGGCCTATCTATGGATGGTTCCTCCAGTGAGATCGGAGGCCAGGTCTTACCCAAGTCTATGAAGACATCTCCCTCGCAGGTCTCGGATCGCACGCTCTGTAAGTCTCCACCGTCCTCCTGTAGCATGGAGTAGTTGTGATCGCTCTGTACAATGCGGGGGCTGTGCGGTGGAGACGACTCCCAGTTCTCTGGAGACAGGAGACCTGCCTGACCCTCCGATATCCCGCTGTCACTGGCTGGAGGGGAGGCCGGATCCTCACACAGAGGGCTGCCCAGGAGCTCCGTCAGGAATCCCTCCACCGCCGAGTCACAGAATCCCTAAAAAACAAGATGGACGCCAGTCACCACAAAACTTCCACCAATAGGAGGCGTTGAAACTCCACAGAGGAACTCATCACCAGATCTCTCACCTCCGTCTCCCCCACAGCCCAATCCTTCCCATAATCCTCCGGGATCACCGGAAACACGTCACTCAGGAGGAAGTCCAGGAGGTCCGAATCCTCCACCCCACCGAATTCTGCCAGCAGAGACATCTGGAATGAGAAGGATCAGGATTAGAGACACGCCCCTCATCTCCAGATATGGATGGACTACCAAAGCCCCACCCCCTCCATAATACAGAGAAGACAACGCTCAGAATTAGAGCACCCCTCATCATAACCCTGTTGGGTGAGGGGGGTAAGGTGGGCTGATAGTGGGGGGGGGGAATCGGGGGGGGGGATAATGTGAGGAGGGGGGAGGTAAGACTGGTGATTGTGGGAGGAGGTAAGGGGGAGATAGTGGGGGGAGGGGCTAATGGAGGTGTTGCAGCACCCCGGCTTCCTCCTTTGCTCCTTGCATGTCCCCTAACCCTCAACATCACATTCATGTGGGGAGTCATGCAGCCGACACCTGGCCCAGCACACACAGATCCCCACACCCCCTATCTCCTGGGTGTGGGGTGCCAGTCTGAGATCATGTCCCGGCTCGGGTATAAATACAATGGAACTGTTTCCCCAATCCAGGTATCTTCTGCACCCAACCCCCACCCCCCCAGATGTGCTATGAGGACCCCAGACTGAGGGCAGCCTCCAGGATCTTCCTCTGCCACCCATTACCAACCGACCTTCTGCCTGCAACCCTTTGCCTGCGCCCTCTCTGCCTGCAACCCTCTGCCTGCAACCCTTTGCCTGCGCCCTCTCTGCCTGCAACCCTCTGCCTGCAACCCTTTGCCTGCGCCCTCTCTGCCTGCAACCCTTTGCCTGCGCCCTCTCTGCCTGCAACCCTCTGCCTGCAACCCTTTGCCTGCGCCCTCTCTGCCTGCAACCCTTTGCCTGCGCCCTCTCTGCCTGCAACCCTTTGCCTGCGCCCTCTCTGCCTGCAACCCTCTGCCTGCAACCCTTTGCCTGCGCCCTCTCTGCCTGCAACCCTCTGCCTGCAACCCTTTGCCTGCGCACTCTCTGCCTGCAACCCTTTGCCTGCGCCCTCTCTGCCTGCAACCCTTTGCCTGCGCCCTCTCTGCCTGCAACCCTTTGCCTGAAGAGAGGATAGGAGAGGTACAGATACCAGGAGAAGAGAGGAGAGGAGAGGTACAGATACCAGAAGAGAGGAGAGGTACAGATACCAGAAGAGAGGAGAGGAGAGGTACAGATACCAGGAGAGGAGAGGTACAGCTACCAGAAGAGAGGAGAGGAGAGGTACAGAGACCAGGAGAGGAGAGGAGAGGTACAGAGACCAGGAGAGGAGAGGTACAGATACCAGGAGAGGAGAGGAGAGGTACAGATACCAGAAGAGAGGAGAGGTACAGATACCAGAAGAGAGGAGAGGAGAGGTACAGATACCAGGAGAGGAGAGGTACAGCTACCAGAAGAGAGGAGAGGAGAGGTACAGAGACCAGGAGAGGAGAGGAGAGGTACAGAGACCAGGAGAGGAGAGGTACAGATACCAGGAGAGGAGAGGAGAGGTACAGATACCAGGAGAGGAGAGGAGAGGTACAGATACCAGGAGAGGAGAGGAGAGGTACAGATACCAGAAGAGAGGAGAGGAGAGGTACAGATACCAGGAGAGGAGAAGTACAGATACCAGAAGAGAGGAGAGGAGAGGTACAGATACCAGGAGAAGAGAGGAGAGGAGAGGTACAGATACCAGGAGAGGAGAGGTACAGATACCAGGAGAAGAGAGGAGAGGAGAGGTACAGATACCAGGAGAAGAGAGGAGAGGAGAGGTACAGATACCAGAAGAGAGGAGAGGTACAGATACCAGGAGAGAGGAGAGGAGAGGTACAGATACCAGGAGAGGAGAGGTACAGATACCAGAAGAGAGGAGAGGAGAGGTACAGATACCAGGAGAAGAGAGGAGAGGAGAGGTACAGATACCAGGAGAGGAGAGGTACAGATACCAGGAGAAGAGAGGAGAGGAGAGGTACAGATACCAGGAGAAGAGAGGAGAGGAGAGGTACAGATACCAGGAGAAGAGAGGAGAGGAGAGGTACAGATACCAGAAGAGAGGAGAGGTACAGATACCAGAAGAGAGGAGAGGAGAGGTACAGATACCAGGAGAGGAGAGGTACAGATACCAGAAGAGAGGAGAGGAGAGGTACAGATACCAGAAGAGAGGAGAGGTACAGATACCAGAGGAGAGGAGAGGTACAGATACCAGGAGAGGAGAGGTACAGATACCAGAAGAGAGGAGAGGAGAGGTACAGATACCAGGAGAGGAGAGGTACAGATACCAGGAGAAGAGAGGAGAGGAGAGGTACAGATACCAGAAGAGAGGAGAGGTACAGATACCAGAAGAGAGGAGAGGAGAGGTACAGAGACCAGGAGAGGAGAGGTACAGATACCAGAAGAGAGGAGAGGAGAGGTACAGATAGCAGGAGAGGAGAGGTACAGATACCAGGAGAAGAGAGGATAGGAGAGGTACAGATAGCAGGAGAGGAGAGGTACAGATACCAGGAGAAGAGAGGATAGGAGAGGTACAGATACCAGGAGAGGAGAGGTACAGATACCAGAAGAGAGGAGAGGTACAGATAGCAGGAGAGGAGAGGTACAGATAGCAGGAGAGGAGAGGTACAGATACCAGAAGAGAGGAGAGGAGAGGTACAGAGACCAGGAGAGGAGAGGTACAGATACCAGAAGAGAGGATAGGAGAGGTACAGATAGCAGGAGAGGAGAGGTACAGATACCAGGAGAAGAGAGGATAGGAGAGGTACAGATAGCAGGAGAGGAGAGGTACAGATAGCAGGAGAGGAGAGGTACAGATAGCAGGAGAGGAGAGGTACAGATAGCAGGAGAGGAGAGGTACAGATACCAGCCGCCATGGAAGAGGAATTCGGAAGGAGGTTGCGAGAGATCCAGCACAGAGGACCGGTATCAGAGCAGGTCCTGCTAGGATGGTTTGATTCTATCCGCTGGGAACTCTGGAAGGAAGTGCTAGCCCGTGAGCAGCGACACCAGGGAAAAGTTCTCCCCTCCATCCAGGAAAGGTACTGGTCGCAGTAGGAATGGTAAGGAATGGAAAGCTGGTCCAGGTGGAGATGCGGTTGGACGAGAGCTACAGAGACCTCCGCTGGTATGTAGCCCAATTGTGCCGTGGATGACATCCCAACAGAAGGCTTTGGCTACGGCGGCCTGGGGCTGTTATTAGAGAGGCTGTCTGAGGACCCTGACTTTGGGAGCGATTTGGAGTGGCGTTTGGAAGAAATCTCGGAATACAGAGAATGGATGCTGAATGTTTCAGACGATTCCTGGGCACTGGAAGATTTGGAGTTTCTAGCCAATCAGGAATGGGAGCTGGAGATTGCCTACAGACGGCTGCTAGACTCTGCTCAGTGGCGGGCCTGGGCTCCCTTTGCCTGGGACTATCAGGAAATATCAGGTGACAACTCTGAAATCCTGGCTGAAGAGTCGGCAATGTGGCAGAGTAACAGTGTGCTTTGCCAACCTACCCCCGCAGCTATGGAGGCGGAGGTCTTATGGCGGATGCATCAAGTGCTGACTGACCTTGATGATCCTGTTTCTGCATTGGATGATCGTGGATTGAGGGATGTGCCTGTCCAGCAGCCGGGTAAAGGTACGGGAGATGGAGCAGCCGGCTCATCTTCCCATTTGCTGTTCAAGGATCAGGGAGGAGAGGAAGCCATCCTCATTCCCCAGCCACAGAATGTATGGATTTATTAGACATCTCATCAGATGATGTAATATTTACTGAACTTTCAACTGAAGTGCTGGCATTGGGGCAGATCGGTGCCAACCTCTGCCCAGCACTTTCACTGGTTCTGCGGATCCAGGGACAGTGAACCTCTATCCCCTGCTACCAGAGATTGGGGATTTAATAGACTTTTCTGCTGAGGTGGAACAACCTGGTGAGTCTCCAGCAGAAGAGCTGCTATCATGGGCAGAGCGCCGCTGACCTCTGACGACTACCCACAGCACTTCTGGAGCTCCAGGGAGCCAGGGTGGACAGCCCTTTCCCTTAGTAACAGGCCAATGCAGAGAAGCTTGAACTCCCAGCTGAAGCACTGGCAACAAGGCAGAGATTCCACAACCTGCCCCACACCTACCCATGACAACTATTCTCTGCCCCACACCTACCCATGACAACTATTCTCTGCCCCACACCTACCCATGACAACTATTCTCTGCCCCACACCTACCCATGACAACTATTCTCTGCCCCACACCTACCCATGACAACTATTCTCTGCCCCACACCTACCCATGACAACTATTCTCTGCCCCACACCTACCCATGACAACTATTCTCTGCCCCACACCTACCCATGACAACTATTCTCTGCCCCACACCTACCCATGACAACTATTCTCTGCCCCACACCTACCCATGACAACTATTCTCTGCCCCACACCTACCCATGACAACTATTCTCTTCCCCACACCTACCCATGACAACTATTCTCTTCCCCACACCTACCCATGACAACTATTCTCTGCCCCACACCTACCCATGACAACTATTCTCTGCCCCACACCTACCCATGACAACTATTCTCTGCCCCACACCTACCCATGACAACTATTCTCTGCCCCACACCTACCCATGACAACTATTCTCTGCCCCACACCTACCCATGACAACTATTCTCTGCCCCACACCTACCCATGACAACTACTCTCTGCCCCACACCTACCCATGACAACTATTCTCTGCCCCACACCTACCCATGACAACTATTCTCTGCCCCACACCTACCCATGACAACTATTCTCTTCCCCACACCTACCCATGACAACTATTCTCTTCCCCACACCTACCCATGACAACTATTCTCTGCCCCACACCTACCCATGACAACTATTCTCTGCCCCACACCTACCCATGACAACTATTCTCTGCCCCACACCTACCCATGACAACTATTCTCTGCCCCACACCTACCCATGACAACTATTCTCTGCCCCACACCTACCCATGACAACTATTCTCTGCCCCACACCTACCCATGACAACTATTCTCTGCCCCACACCTACCCATGACAACTATTCTCTGCCCCACACCTACCCATGACAACTATTCTCTGCCCCACACCTACCCATGACAACTATTCTCTGCCCCACACCTACCCATGACAACTATTCTCTGCCCCACACCTACCCATGACAACTATTCTCTGCCCCACACCTACCCATGACAACTATTCTCTGCCCCACACCTACCCATGACAACTATTCTCTGCCCCACACCTACCCATGACAACTATTCTCTGCCCCACACCTAACCATGACAACTATTCTCTGCCCCACACCTACCCATGACAACTACTCTCTGCCCCACACCTACCCATGACAACTATTCTCTGCCCCACACCTACCCATGACAACTATTCTCTGCCCCACACCTACCCATGACAACTATTCTCTTCCCCACACCTACCCATGACAACTATTCTCTTCCCCACACCTACCCATGACAACTATTCTCTGCCCCACACCTACCCATGACAACTATTCTCTGCCCCACACCTACCCATGACAACTATTCTCTGCCCCACACCTACCCATGACAACTATTCTCTGCCCCACACCTACCCATGACAACTATTCTCTGCCCCACACCTACCCATGACAACTATTCTCTGCCCCACACCTACCCATGACAACTATTCTCTGCCCCACACCTACCCATGACAACTATTCTCTGCCCCACACCTACCCATGACAACTATTCTCTGCCCCACACCTACCCATGACAACTATTCTCTGCCCCACACCTACCCATGACAACTATTCTCTGCCCCACACCTACCCATGACAACTATTCTCTGCCCCACACCTACCCATGACAACTATTCTCTGCCCCACACCTACCCATGACAACTATTCTCTTCCCCACACCTACCCATGACAACTATTCTCTTCCCCACACCTACCCATGACAACTATTCTCTGCCCCACACCTACCCATGACAACTATTCTCTGCCCCACACCTACCCATGACAACTATTCTCTGCCCCACACCTACCCATGACAACTATTCTCTGCCCCACACCTACCCATGACAACTATTCTCTGCCCCACACCTACCCATGACAACTATTCTCTTCCCCACACCTACCCATGACAACTATTCTCTTCCCCACACCTACCCATGACAACTATTCTCTGCCCCACACCTAACCATGACAACTATTCTCTTCCCCACACCTACCCATGACAACTATTCTCTTCCCCACACCTACCCCTGACAACTATTCTCTTCCCCACACCTACCCATGACAACTATTCTCTTCCCCACACCTACCCATGACAACTATTCTCTGCCCCACACCTACCCATGACAACTACTCTCTGCCCCACACCTACCCATGACAACTATTCTCTGCCCCACACCTAACCATGACAACTACTCTCTGCCCCACACCTACCCATGACAACTACTCTCTGCCCCACACCTACCCATGACAACTATTCTCTGCCCCACACCTAACCATGACAACTATTCTCTGCCCCACACCTACCCATGACAACTATTCTCTGCCCCACACCTACCCATGACAACTATTCTCTGCCCCACACCTACCCATGACAACTATTCTCTGCCCCACACCTACCCATGACAACTATTCTCTGCCCCACACCTACCCATGACAACTATTCTCTGCCCCACACCTACCCATGACAACTATTCTCTGCCCCACACCTACCCATGACAACTATTCTCTGCCCCACACCTACCCATGACAACTATTCTCTGCCCCACACCTACCCATGACAACTATTCTCTGCCCCACACCTACCCATGACAACTATTCTCTGCCCCACACCTAACCATGACAACTATTCTCTTCCCCACACCTACCCATGACAACTACTCTCTGCCCCACACCTACCCATGACAACTATTCTCTTCCCCACACCTACCCATGACAACTATTCTCTTCCCCACACCTACCCATGACAACTATTCTCTGCCCCACACCTACCCATGACAACTATTCTCTGCCCCACACCTACCCATGACAACTATTCTCTGCCCCACACCTACCCATGACAACTATTCTCTGCCCCACACCTACCCATGACAACTATTCTCTGCCCCACACCTACCCATGACAACTATTCTCTGCCCCACACCTACCCATGACAACTATTCTCTTCCCCACACCTACCCATGACAACTATTCTCTGCCCCACACCTACCCATGACAACTATTCTCTGCCCCACACCTACCCATGACAACTATTCTCTGCCCCACACCTACCCATGACAACTATTCTCTGCCCCACACCTACCCATGACAACTATTCTCTGCCCCACACCTACCCATGACAACTATTCTCTTCCCCACACCTACCCATGACAACTATTCTCTGCCCCACACCTACCCATGACAACTATTCTCTGCCCCACACCTACCCATGACAACTATTCTCTGCCCCACACCTACCCATGACAACTATTCTCTGCCCCACACCTACCCATGACAACTATTCTCTGCCCCACACCTACCCATGACAACTATTCTCTTCCCCACACCTACCCATGACAACTATTCTCTGCCCCACACCTACCCATGACAACTATTCTCTGCCCCACACCTACCCATGACAACTATTCTCTGCCCCACACCTACCCATGACAACTATTCTCTGCCCCACACCTACCCATGACAACTATTCTCTGCCCCACACCTACCCATGACAACTATTCTCTGCCCCACACCTACCCATGACAACTATTCTCTTCCCCACACCTACCCATGACAACTATTCTCTGCCCCACACCTACCCATGACAACTATTCTCTGCCCCACACCTACCCATGACAACTATTCTCTGCCCCACACCTACCCATGACAACTATTCTCTGCCCCACACCTACCCATGACAACTATTCTCTTCCCCACACCTACCCATGACAACTATTCTCTGCCCCACACCTACCCATGACAACTATTCTCTGCCCCACACCTACCCATGACAACTATTCTCTTCCCCACACCTACCCATGACAACTATTCTCTTCCCCACACCTACCCATGACAACTATTCTCTTCCCCACACCTACCCATGACAACTATTCTCTGCCCCACACCTAACCATGACAACTATTCTCTTCCCCACACCTACCCATGACAACTATTCTCTTCCCCACACCTACCCCTGACAACTATTCTCTTCCCCACACCTACCCATGACAACTATTCTCTGCCCCACACCTAACCATGACAACTATTCTCTTCCCCACACCTACCCATGACAACTATTCTCTTCCCCACACCTACCCCTGACAACTATTCTCTTCCCCACACCTAACCATGACAACTACTCTCTGCCCCACACCTACCCATGACAACTACTCTCTGCCCCACACCTACCCATGACAACTATTCTCTGCCCCACACCTAACCATGACAACTATTCTCTGCCCCACACCTACCCATGACAACTATTCTCTGCCCCACACCTACCCATGACAACTATTCTCTGCCCCACACCTACCCATGACAACTATTCTCTGCCCCACACCTACCCATGACAACTATTCTCTGCCCCACACCTACCCATGACAACTATTCTCTGCCCCACACCTACCCATGACAACTATTCTCTGCCCCACACCTACCCATGACAACTATTCTCTGCCCCACACCTACCCATGACAACTATTCTCTGCCCCACACCTACCCATGACAACTATTCTCTGCCCCACACCTACCCATGACAACTATTCTCTGCCCCACACCTACCCATGACAACTATTCTCTGCCCCACACCTACCCATGACAACTATTCTCTTCCCCACACCTACCCATGACAACTATTCTCTTCCCCACACCTACCCATGACAACTATTCTCTGCCCCACACCTACCCATGACAACTATTCTCTTCCCCACACCTACCCATGACAACTACTCTCTGCCCCACACCTACCCATGACAACTATTCTCTGCCCCACACCTACCCATGACAACTATTCTCTGCCCCACACCTACCCATGACAACTATTCTCTTCCCCACACCTACCCATGACAACTATTCTCTGCCCCACACCTAACCATGACAACTATTCTCTTCCCCACACCTACCCATGACAACTATTCTCTTCCCCACACCTACCCATGACAACTATTCTCTTCCCCACACCTACCCATGACAACTATTCTCTGCCCCACACCTACCCATGACAACTATTCTCTTCTCCACACCTACCCATGACAACTATTCTCTGCCCCACACCTACCCATGACAACTATTCTCTGCCCCACACCTACCCATGACAACTATTCTCTGCCCCACACCTACCCATGACAACTATTCTCTGCCCCACACCTACCCATGACAACTATTCTCTGCCCCACACCTACCCATGACAACTATTCTCTGCCCCACACCTACCCATGACAACTATTCTCTTCCCCACACCTACCCATGACAACTATTCTCTGCCCCACACCTACCCATGACAACTATTCTCTGCCCCACACCTACCCATGACAACTATTCTCTGCCCCACACCTACCCATGACAACTATTCTCTGCCCCACACCTACCCATGACAACTATTCTCTGCCCCACACCTACCCATGACAACTATTCTCTTCCCCACACCTACCCATGACAACTATTCTCTTCCCCACACCTACCCATGACAACTATTCTCTGCCCCACACCTACCCATGACAACTATTCTCTTCCCCACACCTACCCATGACAACTACTCTCTGCCCCACACCTACCCATGACAACTATTCTCTGCCCCACACCTACCCATGACAACTATTCTCTGCCCCACACCTACCCATGACAACTATTCTCTTCCCCACACCTACCCATGACAACTATTCTCTGCCCCACACCTAACCATGACAACTATTCTCTTCCCCACACCTACCCATGACAACTATTCTCTTCCCCACACCTACCCATGACAACTATTCTCTTCCCCACACCTACCCATGACAACTATTCTCTGCCCCACACCTACCCATGACAACTATTCTCTTCTCCACACCTACCCATGACAACTATTCTCTGCCCCACACCTACCCATGACAACTATTCTCTGCCCCACACCTACCCATGACAACTATTCTCTGCCCCACACCTACCCATGACAACTATTCTCTGCCCCACACCTACCCATGACAACTATTCTCTTCCCCACACCTACCCATGACAACTATTCTCTGCCCCACACCTACCCATGACAACTATTCTCTGCCCCACACCTACCCATGACAACTATTCTCTGCAGCCCAGACAGATCATGTTGACCATCTATGTGGGTTCACACTGCCCTCAGGTGGAGGTCTGGGACCTGGTTAGTCTATTTTGGATGGGGGGAGAAATGTGATAGACTTACTTGGAGGACCCGGATACATGACTATGAACCCTGGGGGACCCGGATACACGACTATGGGCCCTGGAGGACCCGGATATATGACTATGGGCCCTGCAGGACCCGGATACACGACTATGAACCCTGGAGGACCCGGATACATGACTATGGGCCCTGGAGGACCCGGATACATGACTATGAACCCTGGAGGACCCGGATACATGACTATGGGCCCTGGAGGAATCGGATACAGGACTATGGGCCCCGGAGGACCCGGACACACGACTATGGGCCCTGGAGGACCCGGATACACGACTATGGGCCCTGGAGGACCCGGATACACGACTATGGGCCCTGGAGGACCCGGATACACGACTATGGGCCCTGGAGGACCCGGATACACGACTATGGGCCCTGGAGGACCCGGATACACGACTATGGGCTCTGGAGGACCCGGTTACACGACTATGGGCCCTGGAGGACCCGGATACACGACTATGGGCTCTGGAGGACCCAGTTACACGACTATGGGCCCTGGAGGACCCGGATACACGACTATGGGCCCTGGAGGACCCGGATACACGACTATGGGCCCTGGAGGACCCGGATACACGACTATGGGCCCTGGAGGACCCAGTTACACGACTATGGGCCCTGGAGGACCCGGATATATGAGTGTGGGCCCTGGAGGACCCGGATGTATGAGTGTGGGCCCTGGGGGACCCGGATATATGAGTGTGGGCCCTTGGGGACCCGGATGTATGAGTGTGGGCCCTGGGGGACCCGGATATATGAGTGTGGGCCCTGGGGACCCAGATATATGAGTGTGGGCCCTGGAGGACCCGGATACACAACTATGGGCTCTGGAGGACCCGGATATATGAGTTGGACCCTGGAGGACCCGGATGTATGAGTGTGGGCCCTGGGGGACCCGGATATATGAGTGTGGGCCCTGGGGACCCAGATATATGAGTGTGGGCCCTGGAGGACCCGGATACACAACTATGGGCTCTGGAGGACCCGGATATATGAGTTGGACCCTGGAGGACCCGGATGTATGAGTGTGGGCCCTGGGGGACCCGGATATATGAGTGTGGGCCCTGGGGACCCAGATATATGAGTGTGGGCCCTGGAGGACCCGGATACACGACTATGGGCCCTGGAGGACCCGGATATATGAGTTGGACCCTGGAGGACCTGGATGTATGGGTGTGGGCCCTGGAGGACCCGGATATATGACTATGGGCCCTGGTGTTTGAGGGATCTCTAAGCATTGAGGAAGGTGTCCTGTTATGTAATGAAGAGGATATTATTAACCCCTTCAATATCGAGCACTCCCCTCCCCCTTCCTGCCCAGACCAATGTTCATCTTTCAGCGCTATCACACTTTGAATGACAATTACTCAGTCATACAACACTGTACACATATCACATAGCACCTCTGGGGGGGGGGGGGGGGTTATTTCCTGCTAAACAAAGAAAAAAAGAAAAGAATAAAAAAAAATTTTTTTGGTTTCCGTTACAAAACTTTGTAAATAAATAAGTTTTCTCCTTCACTGATTATTATTATTATTATTATACAGGATTTATATATTATTATTATACAGGATTTATATATTATTATTATTATACAGGATTTATATATTATTATTATTATACAGGATTTATATATTATTATTATTATACAGGATTTATATAGCACCGACAGTTTACGCAGCGCTTTACAACATGAGGGCAGACATTACAATTACAATACAATTCAATACAGGAGGAATCAGAGGGCCCTGCTCTTTTAGAGCTTACAATCTAGGAGGGAGGGTCAAGTTATACAAAGGGTAATAGCTGTGGGGGATGAGCTAATGGAGAAAATAGTGCAGTTGTTAGATGGAGGCAGGATAAGCTTCTCTGAAGAGGAAAGTTTTCAGGGATCGCCTAAAAGTGGATACATTTGGAGACATTCTGACAGATTGGGGTAGGGAATTCCAGAGGATGGGCGAGGCTCGGGAGAAGTCCTGGAGGGGGATATGGGAGGAGGTGATGAGGGAGTTAGAGAGCAGGAGATCTTGGGAGGAACGGAGATGGCGATTAGGTTGGTATTTTGAGACTAGGTTAGCGATGTAGCTGGGGGCAGAGTTGTGGATGGCTTTGTAACTTATTGTTAGTATTTTGAATTTAATTTGTTGGGTGAGTGGCAGCCAATGGTAGATTGGCAGAGAGGGGTGGAGGACACTGAATGGAGGTCAGTGGAGGGATTGGCAGAGAGGGGTGGAGGACACTGAATGGAGACCAATGGAGGGATTGGAGGAGAGGGGTGGAGGACACTGAATGGAGACCAGTGGAGGGATTGGTAGAGAGGGGTGGAGGACACTGAATGGAGGCCAGTGGAGGGATTGGTAGAGAGGGATGGAGGACACTGAATGGAGACCAGTGGAGGGATTGGCAGAGAGGGATGGAGGACACTGAATGGAGATCAGTGGAGTGATTGGTAGAGAGGGGTGGAGGACACTGAATGGAGATCAGTGGAGGGATTGATAGAGAGGGGTGGAGGACACTGAATGGAGACCAGTGGAGGGATTGGCAGAGAGGAGTGGAGGACACTGAATGGAGGCCAGTGGAGGGATTGGTAGAGAGGGATGGAGGACACTGAATGGAGACCAGTGGAGGGATTGGCAGAGAGGGATGGAGGACACTGAATGGAGATCAGTGGAGTGATTGGTAGAGAGGGGTGGAGGACACTGAATGGAGACCAGTGGAGTGATTGGTAGAGAGGGGTGGAGGACACTGAATGGAGACCAGTGGAGGGATTGGCAGAGAGGGATGGAGGACACTGAATGGAGACCAGTGGAGGGATTGGTAGAGGGGGGTGGAGGACACTGAATGGAGACCAGTGGAGGGATTGGTAGAGAGGGGTGGAGGACACTGAATGGAGACCAGTGGAGGGATTGGTAGAGGGGGGTGGAGGACACTGAATGGAGATCAGTGGAGGGATTGGTAGAGAGGGGTGGAGGACACTGAATGGAGGCCAGTGGAGGGATTGATAGAGAGGGGTGGAGGACACTGAATGGAGATCAGTGGAGGGATTGGTAGAGGGGGGTGGAGGACACTGAGTGGAGACCAGTGGAGGGATTGGCAGAGAGGGATGGAGGACACTGAATGGAGATCAGTAGAGGGATTGGTAGAGAGGGGTGGAGGACACTGAATGGAGACCAGTGGAGGGATTGGTAGAGAGGGATGGAGGACACTGAATGGAGACCAGTGGAGGGATTGGTAGAGGGGGGTGGAGGACACTGAATGGAGACCAGTGGAGGGATTGGTAGAGAGGGGTGGAGGACACTGAATGGAGACCAGTGGAGGGATTGGCAGAGAGGGATGGAGGACACTGAATGGAGATCAGTAGAGGGATTGGTAGAGAGGGGTGGAGGACACTGAATGGAGACCAGTGGAGGGATTGGTAGAGAGGGATGGAGGACACTGAATGGAGACCAGTGGAGGGATTGGTAGAGAGGGGTGGAGGACACTGAATGGAGACCAGTGGAGGGATTGGTAGAGAGGGGTGGAGGACACTGAATGGAGGTCAGTGGAGGGATTGATAGAGAGGGGTGGAGGACACTGAATGGAGGCCAGTGGAGGGATTGGTAGAGAGGGATGGAGGACACTGAATGGAGACCAGTGGAGGGATTGGCAGAGAGGGATGGAGGACACTGAATGGAGATCAGTGGAGTGATTGGTAGAGAGGGGTGGAGGACACTGAATGGAGACCAGTGGAGTGATTGGTAGAGAGGGGTGGAGGACACTGAATGGAGACCAGTGGAGGGATTGGCAGAGAGGGATGGAGGACACTGAATGGAGACCAGTGGAGGGATTGGTAGAGGGGGGTGGAGGACACTGAGTGGAGACCAGTGGAGGGATTGGCAGAGAGGGATGGAGGACACTGAATGGAGATCAGTAGAGGGATTGGTAGAGAGGGGTGGAGGACACTGAATGGAGACCAGTGGAGGGATTGGTAGAGAGGGATGGAGGACACTGAATGGAGACCAGTGGAGGGATTGGTAGAGGGGGGTGGAGGACACTGAATGGAGACCAGTGGAGGGATTGGTAGAGAGGGGTGGAGGACACTGAATGGAGACCAGTGGAGGGATTGGTAGAGGGGGGTGGAGGACACTGAATGGGAGATCAGTGGAGGGATTGGTAGAGAGGGGTGGAGGACACTGAATGGAGGCCAGTGGAGGGATTGATAGAGAGGGGTGGAGGACACTGAATGGAGATCAGTGGAGGGATTGGTAGAGGGGGGTGGAGGACACTGAATGGAGACCAGTGGAGGGATTGGTAGAGAGGGGTGGAG
>JBBDGP010005316.1:0-37229 GCA_037952835.1 Lithobates septentrionalis
GTTAGAGCTTTTAAATTTTAGTATGCTTGAGCAACTTTTTTTTTTGCCTTCCCTGGTTCCTTTCTCCCCTCAAAGACTTGCAGTAATGTCATTCCTGGGTCTCTATGTGCTTCTCTATACAATGCAGGCAGATCATGGTGTTGGGAGGGGCCAGCAGGCTGTTGTATATAGCTTCATGTGAAAGCATTACAGCACCCTGGCTCAGTGCTTCTCTCAAGAGCCCTCCGCCTTGATGCAAGCAGTGGGGCTGGCTTTTGGAGGGATTTATGCAAATATTAAAATGCCTTTCCTGGGCAAGTTGTATTAGCATGCAAACCGCCCGGGGTAATGCCCTCATGTCATGCTGAGCCTCCATGATTGAAAGAACTGAAATCTAATGAATGAATAATGGTAGTCCAGGGACAGGCTGGGTAGGAAAGGGCTTAGACGTTGCTGACCATCCTCCAGCCAAGACAGGAGGCGGGTTCTATCTGACTGGCAGCTTCCAATGCACACTTGGAGAAGCTCACAGTGTGCAGTGAAATCATTGTAGCCTGTACAACTGTGCAAGACTGAAGGAAGGCTGGAGTTCAGCTTTAACTTTTTTTTTCGTTGGGCCCTGAAAACGCACATTCTAACTTTTTTTTAGAAAAATGCATGAAGTCAAGTGTAGCCACTGCTGAATAGGATCCAGACCAACAGTAAATTCCCAGTGAGTAGTACCTATAATTAGCCAGCAGGTGGCGCAGTGTGCTCAAATTTAAAGCAGTTGGCTGTTTCATCTGCATCAGATTGGGTGCCTCCTGCCAGCAAAGGAGCCTTTTCACTGATAGGTGGCTGGGATTGGTTCAATATTATCCTGTCCGCATCAATGTCTATAAATCCTAGTGAAGCTAAACATACAGGGCCTGTGGGACAGGAAATAAGTCCTCGTTCGCACAGGCATACCATAGCATAAGCCCATGCGAGGGCTGTGTTTTTCCCGCTTGTGCATCCCATGTAGGCAGTACTATTCGTGTTAATTGTGACGCAGAGGCTGCACGGACGCAGCGGCTGCTCACAGTTTGAGAGCCGTGCGGGCGCCGGTCTCAATTGGCACGAATGAGGCTGCCTGCACGGAACACCTGAAAACACGGCCCTCTCGTGGATTACGCTATTGTATGTGCAGGCCCCCATTATGTGCCCTCCACAGCAGCCATCGGGTTTTTTTCCTTCCAGTTCCAAAAGAAGTGACAGTTGGAATCTCTTTCACTCACAGAGCCCTTCCTTTCTGCTGGATTTGCAGACTTTTATAACGGAGCGCAGTGTCACTTCCATTGCGTTCCCCAATCTTTGCACTATGCAAATGCACGTTTTTGATGCGTTGCACATATATATTAAAGCACTTTAATGATTCTTATGAATTTGCACGCTTTTTTTTTTTTTTTTATTTCCCCTTGCATATATAAGCTAACCCATAAACAGGTAAGGAAACCTAGAATCTTATCACGGTGTCTTCACCAAGATACTTTTATGTGCAACTCCAGCCAAAGCAATATTTTTTTAGATGTGGATTGTGTGGAGGAAGGACTAGAACTTTTATTAGGTATTTATTTTTATTTTCTATTTTTTTTTTGCTTGTTGGGGGGGGGGGGGCGGGACGGGAAGCGAAGCCTGGGAAATCAGCAGGAGCATAGCTGTATAAAGCTAATAGAGGCTGAAAACTACTCCAGGCAAATATTTACCCTTCTCTGACCCATTCTGACATCATTGCTGCAGAGTCCTCTTCTGGATCCTGAGAGGACCGCCATTGCTGGACAGCCAATAGGAAGTGTCCATATTATGCAGGCAGTGATGTGGATACCTGAAGAAGGACAATCCCGCCTCCTGTAAAGAGAAGAGTAGGAAGCGCTCGAGATTAGAGCGTCATGTGACAGCGGATTTAGGTAAGTAAAAAAAGCACTTGGTGGGTTTTTTTTTTTGGTGTAAGCCCAACATCAGTTAAAGGGGAGTAGGGATCCCCCCAGATCGACTTTTTTTTTAACCCCTTGGAGCTGGTCCTTTAAGGGGTTAGAATCATGTGATCGGTGGTCACATGGTCGGAAAGATCCCGGTCGCTCCTTGCTCCACAGGGCGTGCGCTCTCGGCACAGCTGTATTTGCACTAATGCATGCAAGGGAGGCTGCATATTTGCGTGCGGCCATCACCAAGAGGTTAAAAAGATACAGCTTCCAGCCCAAAAGGGGTTTATAGGTGCAGGGCAGACCCCGAGGCCAATGTCACAAACAGCAAGATTTTCCGTCCTTTTCAGATGAGAATGTTTGCCTGAAAGCCCTGCATGTTGTTTTTTTTTTTTTTTTTTTTTTTGGAGTTTCCCTGAATTCTGTTCTCTCGCAGTTTGGGGGCTCCTATTTTGCTCAGAGTTTGGCCTTTTAAATGTGAGATCCGACTGCCTTAGAGGAAATTACTGTTGCAGTTTGATTTTTGAAGGCTGGTTGTGTACAGATCAGAAGCCTTTTTTTTTTTTTTTATAATATCCATTTCCTATATACCTGTGCAAGGTGGAACATGCCCAGGTCTGCTTAAAAGAAGGCTTCAAATCCTTTCTATAGAAAATGATTTTCTATGGATATATCCTTTATGGTGCAGCCTTTTCTGCTCTCCAGGCGGGCTAAAGACATCCTGTTTTGAAATTCCATATAACAGAAGCATGCCGTCTATCCCGTGCCTTTTTTAATGCTTCCAGAGGAAACTTTTAAAGAGAACCAATAGGCATCTCTGTATCCTTTTTATCCAGTGCAGGCTGCACAATTGGCGTTTTTTTATTTTTTTTATTTCCCACATTAGACATCGCTTATGGTTCATGCTTGCTGCGTCAAAGAAGCTTACACTCTAATGTCCCTCTTGCTATCTTAGGGCCCTTTCACACTGCTCTGTAGAAAAACCACGATTATGCTATGTGTTTTTCATATGCGGTTCCTGATGCATTTCTGGTGTGTTTTAGGGTTGCCTGCACCTGTAAAATAAAATTAAAAAAATGGACATGTGACTGAAAAATGCTCCAAAAACGCAAATCATGGTGCGTTTTTTACCGTGATTTTGCCACGATTTCCATTCGTTTGCAATAGGAGGCTGCATTTTTTTTTTAACACCGCACCAAAGATGCAGCATGCAGGACTTTTTCAAAACGCACCGCACTCACAGCGTAGTGGTGTGAAAAGTCCCATAGGATTTAAAGGGATACTTTTAACTTTCTTACGTTTTTTGTTTTCTAAAAACGCAGGCAAAAACGTATCGGTGTGAAAGGGGCCTTATCAGCACTACAAGCAGAAAACAACCTATCAGTATGTTTTGGGGTAGTAGGAGAGGATTGGAGTAGCTTTGAGGAAAGCCACAGATGCAGTCTTTTGAGTCTTGGTGTCGTTGGACAGCTGTGGTCCTGTAGTAACGCCAATCGGTGTAGCCGGTGGTCACGTGAACTTCCTGCCAGAGCAGCCTCAGTGAAAAAAATGTTTGGAAACATAAAAGGCCCATTTCACACGGGTGCCTCTGTGAAGCGGGATTGGCTTGCTCAGTGGGGGGGGGGGGGAGGGGGGGTGGATAGGCCTGTGTTCGCTCCACTATGCAGACACTGACACAGCCCTGCTCTCTCCTATTCCCGATCCATCTGTATTTTGGTGGATAGGAATCGGATCGAATGGCGTTGAGTGTCAGCTGACATCTCCATAGAAGAGACTGGAGGGTCCGATCAGGTCCGCCTGGATAGCTGACAGGTAGACCTGATCTCAGGGCCCGTGTGAAAGGGGCCAAAAGGGGGAGATTTACTAAAACTGGAGCACACAGAATCTGGTGCAGCTGTGCATAGTAACCAATCGGCTTCCAGGTTTTATTGTTAAAGGGTAAGTCTACTTTCGTGGGGGGGAGGGGGGGGGGGAAATAGCAAATAAAGAAAAAATAATATAGCACATACAATATGAATAGTGTCGCAATTTATAATTGAATGTTATTAAAAAATGACCTTTCCTTTTCAATCTGCAGCCGCTGTAATTTTCAGGGACTGCTTTGCAATATGGCCGCCTGGAGTTGTTCTGTACACAGAGTGTGTACTGGACACACCCCAGAAACATCATTTCCTGCTTGTGTGATTTGGCTCACCAATTTTCCCAGAAGTCTGCCTAAGATGCAAGTCAGGTTTCAGGCATCCCCTGCAACAATAATGTCATTTTTGGAGAGATACTTTCAATAGGAACACGTCTAAAGGGATGCAGGCCCAGCAGATTTCCTTATTAGTGCTCTGCAGCTGCACAGCTGACTAATAATTATGAATCCACTCCCATTAGACCCACTCAGCACAGAGAAACACAGAGGGATTCCTTCAGAATAATAAAAGGTAGGAATCTGCAACAAAGGTTGATATAATCCTTGCAATGTACATAGATCACCCAGAGGGGAATGTTTTTTTTTTTTTTGTTTTTTTTTCTTTTCTTTTCTTTTTCTCAACAAAAAGTGGATTTACGCTTTAATTGAACAAGCTGAAGTTAGAAGCTGATTGGTTACTCTGCACAACTCTGCCAGATCCTGTGCGCACCAGGTTTAGTAAATCTCCCCCAATGCGTCTCTGAATTCCGTTCTTTCAAAGGCTTCCCTGTGGCCTTGATATCTTGAAGCAAAAAGAAATATAATAAGCTATGGTACTTTTTAAAGGCTCTTTATATGGCCCAAAGTGTATTTTTGTTAACATATTTCTGCCCAGATTTTTAAATATGATTAAAAATGTACAGTGCCAGAAGAAAGACCTGTCAGTCCCACAAAAAAAAAAAAAAGTATCAAGCTCCGTTTTTAAAGTTTATGTATAGCTAACTTATTTTTTTTGTTTAGTTTTGGAGTAGGGAAGGGTTAAAACATGGGTGCTCAACCTGTGGCCTTCCAGCTGTTG
Source organism: Lithobates septentrionalis (assembly GCA_037952835.1). Taxonomy (NCBI): domain Eukaryota; kingdom Metazoa; phylum Chordata; class Amphibia; order Anura; family Ranidae; genus Lithobates; species Lithobates septentrionalis. The sequence continues at coordinate 4,895 of JBBDGP010005316.1, forward strand.
TGGAACTACAAGTCCCATGAGGCATTGGAAGGCTGACTGTTACAAGCATGACTTCCAAAGGCATGTTCCTCAACAGCTGGAGAGCCACAGGTTGATGAGCACCCATGGGTTAAAACCTCTGCCAGATATTTTTTTTTTTTTCTTTGGCTGTCTGCTGTCACTTCCTGGCCTAGAGATGCAGCAGGAAATGGGAGGAAATCTCTACTAATTGAAGGGAATCCTCTTTTTAGAGAAGTGTCCCCTTGGGATGATTTCACCTCATCGATTGGTTGGGTGACCAGGTGGGGTGAATCTCCCCAGTGGAGGGGGCACAGAACGCAACCAAAACTCTAAACCTTTTCCACTCCTTTCAGAACTAAGAAAAGTGTTGGCTATACATCTCGGGGTGGGTTGGAAATCAGTTGCTCGGGGTTCCTATATCTTGCACTGGGTGGGTGGTGACACTGTGGTTTGCACACCAGGTCTAGGGGGGGCGCAGGTGACATCCAAGGCACATTCCAAAGTTACAAAGAGAAATGGAGGGGGGGGGGGGGGGTGACAGCTTTATTTTTTTTCCTGTTTGTTTTAATAGAAATAATAATGAATTCTTGCACTAATTTTGGCTTGGAAGACATGCCATAGAACTGCGAGAGGCTGGGGAATCGCCGCCGGTCTCTCATGCACTAGGGGTTGGGTGGGGGGGTGGAGTCCATAAGATGGACGCCTGGTTTCTGGTCCGTAACAGCTGAACCCTGGTGTCTGTAGCTGCGGGTCAGGTCTGCGCTCTGGGGGGAGGGGATGGGGGCCATGAAGTGGGGATGGGATTGGGGGGGGGGGGGGGGTTAATGACTGTATGTGTGAAATGTAGCGGGGCTGAGAGAGAGCTCAAACCTTTATCTTCCATTTGCTCAGCTGTGACTTTCTGAAAGTATGCACAAAGCCGCCACCTCATGGGGTATACCGTGCCAAGCACAGAGCATATACGTTTGTTTTTTTTTTGTCAATCATCTTGGTCAAATTAAAGATTTTTTTTTCTGTTTTTGTACTTTTTGTTGTCTTTGTCCTTCTTTTGCACACAGTTTTTTATTGTTGGAGATTCAGAGGGAAATGAACACAAGCTGATAGCTGAGCGACAGACAGCTACAGTGAGGGGGAAAGTATTTGACCCCCTGCTGATTTTGTATGTTTTGTCAGTGAGGGGGAAAAAAAGTATTTGATCGTCTGCTGATTTTGTACATTTGCCCACTGACACAAATGATCAGTCAATAATTTTAATGGTAGGTTTGTATTAACAGTGAGAGACAGAATAACGAAAATATCCAGAAAAACACATTTCAAAAATGTTTTTTTAAAATTATTTGCATTTTAATGAGTGATATATAAAGTATTTGACCCTTTCGCAAAACCTGACTTAGTACTTTGTGGCAAAACCCTTGTTGGCAGTCACACAGGTCAGACGTTTCTTGTAGTTGGCCACCAGGTTTGCACACATCTCGGGAGGGATTTTGTCCCACTTATCTTTGCATATCCTCTCCAAGTCATTCATGAAGGTTTTGAGGCTGACGTTTGGTAACTCGAACCTTCAGCTCCCTTCACATATTTTCTATGGGATTAAGGGCTGGAGACTGGCTAGGTCACTCCAGGACCTTAATGTGCTCCTTCTTGAGCCACTCCTCGTTGCCTTGGCCGTGTGTTTTGGGTCATTGTCATACTGGAATACCCATCCACGACCCATTTTCAATGTCCTGGCTGAGGGAAGGAGGTTCTCACCCAATATTTGACGGTACATGGCCCTGTCCATCATACCTTTGATGTGGTAAAGTTGTCCTTTTCCCCTTAGCAGAAATACACCCAAAGCATTCTGTTTTCACCTCCATGTTTGAGGTGGGAATGGTGTTCTTGGGGTCATGGGCAGCATTCCTTCTCCTCCAAACACGGTGAGTTGAGTTGATGCCAAAGAGCTAAGATTTGGTCTCATCTGACCACAACACTTTCACCCAACTCTCCTCTGAATCATTCAGATGTTCATTAGCAAGCTTCAGCTGGACCTGTACATGTGTTTTCTTGAGCAGGGGGACCTTGCGGGAGCTGCAGGATTTCAGTCCTTCATGGTGTAGTGTGTTACCAATTGTTTTTTCTTGGGGACTATGGTTGCAGCTGCCTTGAGATCATTGACAAGTTTTCTCCCGTGTAGTTCTGGGCTGATTCCTCACCATTCTGATGATCATTCAAACTCCACGAGGTGAGATCTTGCATGGAGCCCCCAGACCGAGGGAGATTGACAGTTCTTTTGTGTTTCTTCCATTTGCAAAAAATCGCACCAACTGGTGTCACCCTCTCACCAAGCTGCTTGGCGATGGTCTTGTAACCCATTCCAGCCTTGGTGTAGGTCTACAATCTTGTCCCTGACATCCTTGGACAGCTCTTTTGGTTTTGACTTTGGTGGAGAGATTGGAATCTGATTGATTTGCTTCTGTGGACAGGTGTCTTTTTATATAGGTAACAAGCTGAGATTAGGAGGACTCCCTTTTAAGAGAGTGCTCCTATTTCACCTCCATTGCCTAGAGTATAGAAGATACCTGGGAGCCAGAAATCTTGCTGATTTGAGAGGGATCAAATACTTATTTCACTCATTAAAATGCAAATCAAAATTTATAACTTTTTGAAATGCGTTTTTCTGGATATTTTTGTTATTCTGTCTCTCACTGTTAAAATAAACCTACCATTAAAATTATAGACTGATCATTTCTTAGTCAGTGGGCAAATGTACAAAATCAGCAGGGGATCAAATACTTGTTCCCCCCTCACTGTATATGTTGTGTTAGGATCCGTTCACGGGGGGGGGGGGGGGGGGGCGCGTTGAGGCTCGTACACCGTGTGAATGAGCCGTCTGTTTATGGGGATGCATGCAGCCTATGTTACTGAATGGGGACGCAGCCGCACGCCCTATTTGACAGGTGTACAGGGGCTGTTGTGGGTCCCTCAATGCATGCTGTCTGTGTGTCGGGCCACTCGCCTGCATACCTGTCAAATAAGGACGTGCGACTGTGCCAGTACAGTTGGCACAACCCATTCAGTAACATAGGCTGCCCTGCACCCAGCTCCATCCTCATAAACAGACTATCATTCCCAGTGTAGTGGCCTTGCACTTGTGTGAATGAAGCCTTAAAGCAGGGATTTTCAAACTACGGCCCTCCCAGCTGTTGCGGCACTACACATCCCATGAGGCATTGTAAAACTCTGACATTCGCTGACATGACTAGGCATCATGGGAACTGTAGTTCCTGAACAACTGGAGGGCCACAGTTTGAAGACCCCTGCCTTAAAGTGTAAGTAAACCCCCCCCCCCCCCCCCCTATCGTTTCAGCCAAGGAAGCTGCCATCTTTGCCTCTGTTTATTCTACAATTGCCATGATGCTGCACATGTGATGAGTTATGACACCAGCCATTGGATGGTTAGACAGTTTGGTTGAGAGCACAACCAATGGGAGTGTTACATTTCCGGCACGTGCCGGAAATTAAACTGTTTTATGGATGGGTTTACTTCCGCTTTAAGCAGCCTGTAGATCATGGGTGCTCAACCTGTGCCCCTCCAGCTGTTGCAGAGCTGCAAGGCTGACAGTTACAAGCATAACCTAAAGGAAGAGGCATGGTGGAAGGGCCAAAGGTTGAGCACCCATTCTGTAGAATATGCACTTTTTCTTTCCTTCCACCAGGGTTAGAAGGAAAGAAAATAGCTTGAGTCCCCCATCAATACAGTCGGTTTTGATGGGGGGAAATCCCTCCCACGGCACTTTTGTTCCCTGCCGGCAAAACACAATGATCACTGCTAGCAGCTATAGCTGCCGAACCGGCCAAGATTCAAACCATCTATGGCTGGCTTTAAAGTCACACTGTATGCTTTGTAAAGGAAACCTGTCCTAAGATAAACCGAGCCTGTCGTTGCTGAGTTCTCCTCCTGAAAATTCTGGTTGCCTGGCTTTCCAGATCTGTATGCTGTTTGTGTCAGTGACTTTGAAAGTGTTAGAGCTGGAGCCAGGGAACTAGCATCTTAAAGTGATACTAAAGTCTTGGTTTTTTTTTTTTTTTTTTTGTATGCAAATAAACAACATGTTCTACTTGCCTGCCTCGGTGTAGTGGTTTTGCACAGAGCAACCCAAATCACCTCTTCTTGGGCCCCTCCCTCCTGCTGAGTGCCCCTATAGCAAGCAGCTAGCTATGAGGGCACCCGAGCCACAGCTCTGTGTGTCCATTCAGCCACATGGTTGTGGCTTGGCACCGCCCCCCCCTCTCTCCTGATTGGTTTACTGACTTTGACAGCAGTGGGCCAATGGCGCCCACTGCTGTGTCTCAGCCAATCAGGAGGGAGAGTCCCGGACAGCTGAGTCTCTCGTGCAACATCACTGGATAGTGATGGACCTCAGGTAAGTATTAGGGGGGCTGCTGCACGCAGAAGGTTTTTTGTTTTATCTTAATGCATAGAATGCATTAACCCTTTCATGCCTAAGCCTATTTTTGACATTTGTTTCTTCCAAGTTAAAATCCATATTTTTTTGCTAGAAAATTACTTGGAACCCCCAAACATTATAAATATTTTCTTTTAGCAGAGACGCTAGAGAATAAAATGGTGATTGTTGCAATATTTTATTCCACACAGTATTTGCGCAGCGATCTTTCAAAGCATTTTTTGGGGGGGGGAGACACTTTCACGATTTAAAAAAAAAAAATGAAACGGTAAAGTTAGCCCAATTTATTGTACAATGTGAAAGATGATGTTAGGCTGAGTAAATGGATACCTAACATGTCATGCTTTGAAATTGCGCACACTCGTGGAATGTCAAAAAACTATGGTATCTAAAAATCTCCATAGGCAATTCTTTAAAAAAATGTAACGGTTACCAGTTTAGATTTACAGAGGCGGTCTAGAATTATTGCACTTGCTCTAACGATCGCGACGCTACCTCACATGTGTGATTTGAACACCATTTACATATACGGGCACGACTTGCACATGCGGTTTCTTTGCTGCGTGAGCACACATGGACGGGGACACTTTAAAACATTTGTATTTTTTTTTTTTTTCTTAAAGCGGAGTTCCGCTTTAAGAAAGTTAAATACTGCAGCTTCTGACTTTTAATAATTGGACACTTACCTGTCCCAGAGTCCAGCGATGTGGGGGAACAAAGCCCCGCTCCTCTCCCCCTTCTCTCTGCGGTGTCGGCATTGTCACTGTGGGCGCCCGGCTGTGGCTTCACAGCCGGGCACGCACTGCGCATGCGCGAGCCTCGCGGTGACTGGCCGGGCGATCATCTGGGACCTGTGACGTGTCCCAGATGATTGCTGAGAGGGAGGGGGAGAAGTGAACTGACTTCCGGCGCCGCGGAGCCCCGAGAGGAAGTGGGAGCTGGAACCCTCTTAAAAGAGGGTTTCCACGCCCCCGCCCAAAAAAATGACATGCCAAATGTGGCATGCCAGGGGGTCACCTGTACTTAAAGCGGAAGGTTCCATTTTTGGGTGGAACTCTGGTTTTAAAAAAAATAAATAATAATTCTGATCACTTTTATTGCTGTCACAAGGAATGTAAACATCCCTTGTGACAGTAATAGGTGGTGACAGGTACTCTTTATGGAGGAATCGGGGGATCTAAAAGACCCCAAATCCCTCCTTTGCACTTCAAAGTATTCAGATTCACCAAAAATGGCGATTCTGAATACTGTGGTGTGTTTTTTCTTTTGTTTGTTTTTTTTTTTTTTAAAGTGGTGTTCCGGCCGAAATTATACTTTTTAAATAAAAACACCCCTATAATACACAAGCTTAATGTATTCTAGTAAAGTTAGTCTGTAAACTAAGGTCTGTTTTGTTAGTTTATAGCTGTAGCTTGTTATTTTATACATTTACAGCAGGCTGTGGCCATCTTAAGTGTGGGCATCTGAAGCCAGACTGTATTTCTTCCTGGATCTCATCCTTGCAGATCTCGCACATGCTCAGTGCAGCACAAGCAGTGTAATAGGTTTCAGGTCAGGTTTCCATAGCAACGGCAGTTTCAGAGGAAGTTGCCGCCCCTTCCCAGGAGGCATTGCAAACAGGAAATGATGCGATGGGCCACGGCCAGGGAGGAGGAAGTGAAAAATGAATACAGCAGATATACAGTAGGTGCTGAGAAAAAAAAAATATCTAATTTCTTTACAGTGCGCAGTTTAGTGAGGGATGCTGAAGAGTTGTAAAAGTGGGTGGAACTCCACTTTAACGTCGCTTCTGTGTTTTTACATAGGAGACTGGAACGAAGCCGTTCCTGGCTTTGTTCCAGTCTCAGCCTAGCCAATAGAAGTGCTGGATTGTGGATCCAGGGAGGCCCGGGAAGAGCGGCGGGGGGGATGTCAACTCCTGCTCTTTTAGGATAACAGCCGAGTGGCTTTTAGCCGCATCGGTTGTTGTCCCTAAAGAGCCAACCGCCCACTCTAAAAAAAAAAAAAATTATATATATATATATATATATATATATATATATATATAAATAATATCTCCTTCAAGCCGAAGCCACATATGTGTGTATGGTTGGCGCTCAGGGGTTAAGATAAAATTTTAAAAAAAAAAAACCTTTACAACCACTTTAAAAAGCAGCTCACCAGTTTAAAGGATAATTTCACTTAAAAAAAAAAAAAAAATGCACATCTTTTTGTAGGCAGGTGCATTCATTTATTTTTTTGTAGTAGGAGCCTGGAATGCAAATCAGCAGATCACAGATTCCATGCAGGTCTCCTGCACACTGTCAGTGTAATAAGCTTATCTGTACATCCCGTACAGGGAAGACTCAGTGAACTACCGCGGTTCATTGATAACTACATATTGACAGCTGCTAAGGATGTCTGGACTTGTAGTTCATTCATACACAGAGAGTTGGGGGCAGGAGCTCCAGCATTGGGAACATATTCCACCCTAAAATGTTCTGTAACGTGTTCCCAAAGCTGAACTTCTTTTTTAAGCTCCCCCCCACCCCCCTTCTCTGTTAAAGGCTTTAAAATTTTTGGGCTATTTAAAAATGTTGCAGAGCTGTGCAAATTTGCGCATCTGTGCTAATGGAAAAACATCTGCCCCTATCGTGCAACGCTCGCTGGTTTTGGGATGAGGAGCGTCACATTTCCCAAGGTCTAAGGTAGGGGATAGGGAAACTCAACCAAGAGAGTAGGGCTAGCAAAGATGTTGGATCTCTTGGTCCTGGTCATCTGGAATTCCCCCTCATAGGCAGCAGCTGCATGCAGATCTTGAAGGGGACTTATTTTATTTTATTTTTATATATATATATATATATATATATATATATATATATATATATATAAAATATTATTTAATTTTTTTTTTTTTTTTTTTAGTTTGAGTATTCTTCATACTTCTGAAATAGAACAATAAGCACCTTAATTTGTGAGCCTAGGCGAGAGCTTAGAAGGTAAGAGCTCTGACTGGTCTGCTGGAGATCTGAGTTCAAATCCCTCTGAGGAGGCCTTGTGTGTCTCCAGGTCCTGTGCAGCGCCTGAACCCTCTGGTGGTTGGATGGGAAATGTTTCCTACCCACTATCCTGCCATGAAGGGGTTCAGGTACTGTGCAGTACCTGGGGGTGAGGCAATAAAAACCCTAAGTCCCTGCTTTTGGAATGGGCTGCCCCAGTAAGACAGCCCATTCTAATTATATATGGTGCAGTGACCGTGGACCAAAGAGGAGGGGTGTCCACAACCTAATGTGATGCCCACACATGTTACAAGCCTGTGGGGGCCTGGGACTGGAGCAGACTGGTGGGTTGTCCATGTCCTCCAGACTTTCACTCGGAGATTTGAGCTCGGGGTCTACAGCACATTTAAGCATTTGCCCTTGGAGTCTACAGCGCTTCATGGATTCGAACTCGGGTCTACAGCACCCTGGGTCAACACTCTTATCCTCTGAGCTACTCGCCTCTACTCAATCACTTATGTGATTAGCATCTAGTTCAGGAATAAAGAAAAAAAAATAAAAGTCACCAATTTAAATAAATGATTCTGGATTCAAACCTGCAACTTAAGTTCTTTGCTGGTCTACTGTGTGGCTGCTAAACCCCTAAGCCAGAGCTGTGCTCCAGTGCAGGGTCTTAGCAGCCAGCCCCTTGAACATCAACACTTAGTAAAAAAAAAAAAAAATGACTCAAACCCCAGGCTGGTGAAAAGTGGGACTATTTTTTTTTATCATTTAGTACTTTAAAGGGCTAGCTGCTAAACATCAATTCTTAGTATATAAATAATGAGGACTCTTGTAGTCATTCTTCAGGTGATCCAATTGGACCATCTTTCCTGAGATCTCTCCCAGGTCAGGTGTTGGATCACCTGGCCTTTACTTGAGTCTGTGAATTTAGTTTTACATCCATGCTGTGAATAAATATATATATATATATATATATATATATTTTTTTTTTTTCAGATTTTTATCATGCAGTGGCAGCCATTTTATTTTCTGGTCCAGGAGACTCTCAGTGGTAAAGCACTTTTCACAGAAAGTCATTTAAAGATACATGAGGATTCCATGCAGAATGAGACGAAAGGTTGTGTTGTAAGTGGCCTGAAGTGTACCAGACATTGGATCTATTTAAGTGGAAACCGGGAGAAAAGCCGCCAAATGAGAATTCATTAGATGAATCAGGAGTCTGCTTCTAGAAGACTTAAGTAGTAAACGGCCCCATAGGGCTTTCTTCGTCCAGCACTTTTTATACCTAATGTGCCAATCAGTGACAACTTGGCTTTCGGTTAGCTGGGCTCTTCTCCGATATGTTCACCTGAGGTCCCAGGGTGCCATTCCTTGTCAGAGCTTCTTTTAGGACTTGGTGGCTGGTCAGGACAGATTCATGGACGAAGCCACTGCTGGCCAACCTGAAAATGCTAGCTGCATGGCTGCCATGCTATTGGCTTTTGTGCTTCCCAGGTCAATGACCAAGAACAGGTATTCAAATTTTTTAGATGTAGGTTAATGCATGTTCCGGATCTGAGACTCAAAGCTTTTGATGGCAGATGCGGTCGGACAACAAGTCTTTGAAAGCTGGTTCAGTTTTGTTTTTCGATCAGCCAGCCCACTGAACGACACAAGACTGAACCAATTCTACCCCCCCCCCCCCCCTATCCACACCTTCGATGTGGGAATACTCCCCATTGTGTCCTATTCTGACAGTGGGACTCCCCTGCCATTAGAATACACTGATTAGCGCTGCAGGAAATTGGCTTCAAGGGTTGATCGAGTGAAAATGTACCAAGAAGCCAGTTCATGAGAAATCGGTGGACTTCTTATGAACGCCAACGGCAATATATGGATTGAAATTTGTCCAGTTCCTGCTGAACCAGCCAAATTTTGATCCATGTATGGTCAGCTTTAGGGGAAGGCCCTCAGTGAATGTCCCTATAATTCTATGACCTTCAATGGTGGTTTCTGCATACTAGGATGAATATGCTCATAAAGGGCCCTCTGTACTGAGTGATCTCTTCAATTATTTCCACTCCCTTCTGACACTTGGAGGCTTGTCCACACATACTGTGGAGACCTGTGTTTGTTATCCTGGTCCAATGCCAATCACCCCTAGAGCACATAGAAAACCATTGTTTTCTATGTGCTCATTTTCACCAAATCGCTGATGTAATGTGCAGAAAAAATGCTGCTTTTTTTCCACAGCATACGCATACTGGACGAGGCCACAGGGAACTGCACTGCTGTGTGGTGGCATGAGTGGAGTGTACACTTCTGATAAAATTTACCAACAAAAAACATTGTTTTAGCATGAATCTTATGTGCACTTACCCCAAGTGTAAAAATATTTGGGGAATAAAACAAGAGTACAGATGGCATCTATCAAAAAGCAATCTGTCCACCCAAAACTGATATTTCAGTGTTAGAGGAGGGTGTCTGGGGTTTTAACTCTCCAGCAATCTCTTCAAAACTGTATTGGGGAGATCTCTGCAGTTCCAGGTCTGTACATCTGTTTTGCCCCTTAATAAGGGGTTCCCACCATCCCTGCAGTGAGTTCCCAGGTCTTAGCACCTGTTGTGCCCATTATGAGGGGTTCCAACCATCCCCTTGCCAGGTTCCCAGGCCTGTACACCTGCTGTGCCCGTTATGAGGAGTTCCCACCATCCCTCGGCTGAGTTACGGGCACTGTACATTTTCTGTGCCCATTATGAGGGGTTCCCACCATCCCTGTGGCGAGTTCCCGGTCTGTACACCTGCTGTGCCCAGTATGAGTGATGCCCACCATCCCTGTGCTGAGTTCCTGGTCTGTACACCTGCTGTGCCCATTATGAGTGGTGCCCATTATGAGAGGTGCCCACCATCCCTGTGCTGAGTTCCCAGGTCTGTACACCTGCTGTGCCCATTATGAGAGGTGCCCACCATCCCTGTGCTGAGTTCCCAGGTCTGTACACCCGTTGTGCCCATTATGAGTGGTGCCCACTATCCCTGTGCTGAGTTCCCGGGTCTGTACACCTGCTGTGCCCATTATACAGGGTTGGGAATTTTAGGAGGAAGATCTCACTATTGGAGCAACCAAGACAGAAGCAGCCAGGGACTGCCTTAAAGCGGAGTTCCGCCGAGAATAACTTACCTGTCCAGGGTGCCAGCGATGTCCTCACCCGAAGCCAACCCGTCCCTTGGCTCCGGGTGGAGGCACCAGCATCTTTAAGGGAATCAGGAAGTAAATGTTAAACTCAGCGCTGCTCCAATAAACAATAGACCAATATATAATAAAGTGCCTACATCAGTATAATCAATGACATAGTATTAATTAACAATATAAAGTGCTGCGGGCAATTGTAGTGCAAAACAAATAAAGTGCGCCTGGTATTAAGTTTGGGATGGCATCTCCCATCAATGACTCAAGCTGCTGGATGTGATCAGTATGTGGGTGAAAATATCACCTTCCTAACACCAATATACTAAAGACATCAGGTATATCCTATATCCAAATATATTTCTCACCTTCCCAACTTTCTTAGAGATCGGATATCCATATTAGGCAATGAAGAGAAAAGGATATATAGTGTAATACTGCTAATTTTATTCATAAAAATCCAAAATCATTACACTGCAAACTAGGTCTTCTCAGCTCGACGCGTTTCGTCCCACTGGGCGTCTTCAGAAGACGCCCAGTGGGAGGGGCAAAACGCGTGTCACCAAGATCTACACCAACTGCATAATTTGCACAAGTTCAACACACCATATGATTATATGGATGGACTTTATATGATTGCACTTTGTTTTGCACTGAGCACTTTACATTGTTAATTAATACTATGTCATTGATTATACTGATGTAGGCACTTTATTATATATTGGTCTATTGTTTATTGGCGCAGCGCTGAGTTTAACATTTATATTTTCTTCACTTGGGGTCTTTTACCTTGCACTACAGCAGCAGCCCAAAGCACATATTTGCATTGTTATTCAATTTTATTTACAATGGTCTCTATAGGGCAGGTTTTTCAAACGTATTAAATTAGGAAGTGAAGCCTTGCGGCTACACAGCCTGCTTCCTTATTGCGCATGCGCGAGTTGCGCTGCACGTTCTGAGTGGTCCCTGCTGTCTTCTGGGACCTGTGTGTCTCCCAGAAGACAGTGGGGGGGACGGAGGAGGGGTCAGACATGGCGTAGATCGCCGCGGATTCTGGTGCGATCTTTCGCCAGAAGTGGCACCTTTCAAGGGGGAGGAGATACCTGTCTAATACAGATGTTTGCTCCCCCCTGAAAGGTGCCAAATGTGACAGCGGAGCAAGGGGGGGGGGGCGGACCGGATAAGTGGAAGTTCCATTTTTGGGTGGAACTCCACTTTAACCATCCAGCCTTTACCTAGAACTATAATCCCACTTTTGATAGAACGGTCTCTCTAAAACGAAACAATTAAAAAGACATTTGCAAAATAAAGAAACTGGAGTCAGGTTAGCAGCAGTTTTGTGTTTTATTTAGGCTGATTGAATTGCAATTATTCCTAAAATCTAACCCGGTCAGTTTATAACCCACCGTCTGCCAAGCAGAAGATTGCCACGGGCTTACCGCGCCAACACTGACACCCCCTCTCTCTTCTTTCCCACCCACCAACCTAAAATATTAAAACATCTCCATCACAAAACACAAGTTTATAATAATTCTTAAAGTCAATATAATATAGTATATTCCAACAAAAAAAAGAAAAATAATTAATCAACATTGCACTGTCTTGCAAAATTTCTCTTGTTTACATGTCTTTTCGGGAAATGTGTGCGTGGGGGAGAGAAGGGGGGCGAGTGTGTGAAATAAATAATATATGTATTTCTATATGGAAAAGCGTACACGCAGCACTCATAGCCAAAAGAAAAAAAAAAAAAAATATATATATATATATATATATATATATAAATATATATATATATATATCCTGTGAAGTAATTCGACTAAATCCAAAACACGACTGAAAAAGTAAAAAGTTACCGACTTCAACGCAGCCGGAAAAGCTGCAAAAAAAATCCAGTTTTTGCATTTAATAGTATAAATAGTTCAATTTTTTATTTGTGAAAGGGCAAAATTCCTGATAACTCTACACATCATCAGATGAAAAGTTTGGTATTGGTGTAAACAAAAAAAAAAAAAAGTCGTTCCACCTCAGAACAATTTGGGTTGTGAATGAAGGCAAAAAAAAACACAAGTTACTTTCATTGTCCACTTTGTTTTGTAACGCCTGTACAGACTCTTGAAGTATATCGAAACGTTTACCGTTCTATTTGTTGCTTTGGAAAAACTTCAGACCCAATCTATTGATTAAAAAAAAAAAAAAAACTAATGTACATATTTTTTTAAAATAATTTTGGATGAAGGGCAAAAGGGATTTACACTTCTGTTAAATATTTACAACCCACTGGGAAGATTTCCCTCACTTCCTGTTCCTCTGACACCTCACTTCATGTTCCAGCCCTGTACAAATAAAGCTTTGGATGAAGTTTTGCATCACATTATTGCAACATGCAAAACTTAAAATTTTTCAGAGGTACACATCCCTTGTAATAGAAAAAAACATGACAGGACCTCTTAAATATGAGATGTGGGGTCAAAAAGATATATTTAGACTTAAATGCAATAAAAAAAGGTCTTTTTTTTTTTCAATTAAAAAATGTCCCTTGAAGGCCGTTGGGCGGATGTGATGTTTGACTTCGCTTCCATCATCCAACGTCATTGAGTCAAGTGGGGGTCCATCATTCTAACTTAAAGTGGTGTTCCGGCCGAAATTATACTTTTTAAATAAAAATACCCCTATAATACACAAGCTTAATGTATTCTAGTAAAGTTAGTCTGTAAACTAAGGTCTGTTTTGTTAGTTTATAGCAGTAGTTTGTTATTTTATAAACTTACAGCAGGCCGTGGCCATCTTAAGTCTGGGCATCTGAAGCCAGACTTTATTTCTTCCTGGATCTCATTCTTGCAGATCTCGCACATGCTCAGTGCAGCACAAGCAGTGTAATAGGTTTCAGGTCAGGTTTCCATAGCAACGGCAGTGTCAGAGGAAGTTCCTGGCCCTTCCCAGACGGCATTGCAAACAGGAAATGATGTGATGGGCCGCGGCCAGGGAGGAGGAAGTGAAAAATGAATACAGCAGATATACAGTAGCTGCTGAGAAAAATAATTTAAAAATATCCAATTCGTTTACAGTGCACAGTTTGGTGAGGGATGCTAAAGAGTTGTAAAAGTGGGTGGAACTCCACTTTAACTAATCCTTGTTTTTGTAGAATTCTCCTTTTAAGAGGGAGTGGCAGGGGGCGTGTCCTATGCCCACCTACTTTTGCTAGTAGGTGTCCCTTGTTCCCATCCCAGAATTTTGGAAGGTATGTATTTTGTACCTTCTTTACAATAAATGGTACCACTGTGAAGTCAGACAATGATTGGTGGCTTCTACAGAATTGTTCTCTTCTCATGGGTGTCCAACTGGGAGTTCAAAAACATGGATACTTCAAGAGCCTTGACATGACGTTACAACACAGATAATAATACATACATGGGATTTACACAGTTGAGGATTGCTGTCTATTCCTTCGGTATTAAGAATGGTGGAATTACAGTGACAAAGCTGGCCATATATGTACAGATTTTTTTTTTTTTTTCATTTTCCTCCATCCACACTAACAATACAGAGAGAGGAATCCCACCTGCTGGCCTATGATAATCCAACTGGATGCAGCCGTTTTTCGTCTTGACAAATTTCCAGCAGGCTCCTTTAACCAAAGTCGATTGATCGACCAACTTTGGTTGGTGATGCCGGCAGAGCCACACACTGCTTGAATTTCAGCTGAGCCAACAGCAATTGGCCAAATTTAGACAATGTATCTAAAGGCATACTTCCCCTTTACCAATGCAAATAAGGGGTGTCTTTAGATAAAAACAAACTGTGCAGCTCTGACTAAAGTTGAATAATGTCCTTGCTATAGGTATAGGCCATTTACATACCTCCTTAAGCCTGGCTGGAAGACTCCCAGAGACGGCAGACCTCTATCATACCTTGTTGCTAGGGTGTTGCCAAGACATGCCTAGCAATTACCTCTCACCTATACATCACACAGTGGCGAGCTCCTTTTCTGATTCAAATCCCCTCACACGTGTGTACTCCCCCCCCCCCCCCCCCCCCCCGTTGCAGTAACTGAGCTCAGGGATGAATAGTGAAGTTGCGCATGTGCGGGGGGGGGGGGGGGTGTGAGAGCTCGCTCCTGTGATAGTGGAAGGGTGAGCAGTAACAGCTAGGTGTGTCTTGGCTATCTCCTCAGTTGCAGCATCTCAGAGCTCAGGGACAGAAAGCCCATGTGAGGGGAGTCAGTAACGGCTAGGGGTGTCTTAGCAACATCTTAGCAACAAGGCAGAATGGGATGATGCAATCTCTGGGAGTTTTTCTGTCAGGCCTCAGGAGGTACATTGATGGCCTACACCTATAGCAAGGGCATTACCCAACTTTGGTCAAAGCTGCGGTTTGTTTTTATCTTATTACCTCTTGATCTTCCCTCTTAGATTGTAAGCTCTAAGGAGCAGGGCCCTCAGATTCCTCCTGTATTAAAGTGTCTGCCCTCATGTTGTAAAGCGATGCGTAAACCGTTGGCGCTATATAAATCCTGTATAATAATAATCTTCAGATGCCCCTAACCTGCATAGGCAGTTTTTCAGGTAAAAGGTGAACTGTGCCTTTAAGCTGCCCACACATTGCCCAATTTCGGACAGTTTCTGTTGGCTCAGATGAAATCCAAGCATCGTTGTGGCTCAACAAATGTGGAAAAAAAAAAATCAATTGACTTTCGTTAAAGGAGCCTCCTGGAAAAATGGTCAGCTGAACAGCGCTTGCATCCAATCAGATTTCCCAGAAATTTGACAGCTAAATAAGGACTGCATCCAATCAGATGCAGCCACTGTTCAGGTATTAACAGAATACTTTACTAATCCCGAAAGGGAAATGATTAAATAGTTAAAAGTGTTGAGAAAGCGGCGGGTGCTGCTATTGGTCGGATCACAACAGCCAGCAATGCAGATACCTCCCATCCACACTGATTAGCACGAGAGCGGGAATCGAGTCATTTCTACAGATGTATGGCTACCATAAAAATAGAGCTTTTCCTGCTTGCTCCTCTAGAGGGAGCTGTCCCCACAGTCATCTCAGGAGACCCGAGGGCTGTGTGCGGTCCGGAGCCTTCTCTGAAAACTGCTGTTGTGAGAGGGGGGGAAGGTGACGCCACAGGTGGCTCGGACCTCGCACGCCTCTCCTGCAGAAGTGGAATAAGAAGTGCTGAACTCCCTTCTGAGCAGCCTCTCTATGTCAGTGATTGCTGAACTACAAGTCTCAGCAGGCTTGCCGCAGCCTCATTGTGCGTTTTTTTCCCCAGTGAAAAGCCAATGTGATTTCCAGAACCAGACATGCATCCTGTATTTACCCCCCACCGGCAGATAAGGAGATCCGGGGGGAGGGGAGGTGCATGGCAATCCTGGAATTCTAACCAGACAAGATGGGCTCGGCTGGCCCTCCTCCCAGTCTTCTCCATACGTGATCTCTCTCTTTAATAAAGGAATAATCTCCCGCATGTGGTCAGCCAGCTGCGTCTAACTAGGAGCCACTAATACAATTATTATATAATTATGGGGGAAGGGCAGAGGGAACGCCGAGTCCCACCGGGCCGCCACTTCCTGTCTTGTAATCGTTAGAGATGTACAAGCAGGGAGGACTGTGCCAGCGGGTGTACCCTGTACAGGGGTGGCACATGCAACCTTTACCATGGATGAGACGTGCACAAAGGAAGCCCCTGGGGGGGGGGGCTACAAAATGGGGTGAGAGGTCGTGGCAGTGGGGTGGAGTCTTGATCCCTAATTATATCTCCCCCCCTCAGTAGACAGAAGCTGGGATAAGGAACAAGGCTCCGTTCTCACTAGTGCAACATGTGAAGTCGCATGACAAAGTCGAAAACCGTGTATTTCAATAGCCGCCACTCTCATTGCTGGGACTCACGTCACATCGACCTAAAAAAAAAAAGGTCCCTGCACTATTTTGCTGCGACTTAAGTGCCATAGAGTGTAAGAGGCGCATGAAAGTCGCACCAGTGAGGACAGAGCCTTTAAGTCCTGATTCACACCTATGCAGTTTGCATATTCCAGGTGCATTTTGCGTTTTTTCCGATATATACGTTTTTGATCCATTGAAGTCTATGGAACCAAAAAACAGAAAATGCATAAAATGTAAACTACATCCATAGGAAACCATGTTAAATGGACTGAAGTGTGTTTCTGCAAAACTGAAAATGCACCCAAAAAAAAAATGCATAGGTGTGAACCAGGCCTTAGTGCATCCAAACCCAAAAATAAAGATTTTCTATATTGCAGGATACCAGTCACAAGATGTGGTGGCTGCATTCGTTTTCCTATTTTTTAGCCCCGGTTCACGCTTATGCGAAATCTATGCGGATCAGATGCGATCCGAAAAACATAGATTCGCATGTCATCTAAAAAAAAAAAAGCATTATTTCCAATGAAGGCTGTTCACATCTATGCAGTGCGAATCTGATCCGGTTCAAAAAAGGGTCCTGTGCGAGTTTAGTTTAGTGCGGTGTGAATTTCGGCTCCATAGACTTCGCAGTCTATGGAGCCGAAATCGCAGTCCAGTGTTCATATCACTGCAAATTTTTTAAAAAATTTTGCCTAGATTTTATAGAAAATAAAATCGCAGAAGTGACCACTCCCCTCACAAATTCGCATTGAACTCGCACCGTGTACCGCTTTAAATTCACAGCGCATAAGTGTGAACCAGCACTCAGGATTTCCCCCCCCCCCACACTTTATTTTCACACAGTGATCCTGCAAATATTTACACACTTCCTGCTTCTGGGTGGCTACACTCATTTCTCTACTGTATCTATGGAGGGAGCCATAAGCCGCCAACCAGGCTTCAATCACTAATCTCTTCCCCTGTAAAGGGGCACATGCCTTTGTTCATCTCCATGACAAGGGGGTTGGGAAGGTTAGTAGTTTACAAAAGGTAGCAATAACATTGTTTTTGCTTTCAGTACAGGTCACAGGAAGTGACAAGGACGCAACATTTCTGGCAGGATCAACAGGTATTTAACTCAATTGCTGAAAATGTTCTTGAAAAATGAAAACTGATGCAGCCACCAGGCCTGGTCATCAGCAATATATGACATATTTGGTTTTTGGGTTTGGTTATCCTTTAAGCACCCCCTGACATACCAATAAAAACAAAGTAGTTTTGGCTCCAATCTTTGAACAATCACCCCCGTAAATAGGAAATGTATAACTCTTGTTCAATTGATACCCATTCCTATATCATTTCAAGATCTTGAAATGGAATTTCGGGCAAGTGATGACCATGTCCAGCTCTGCATGTAAACAGGGCTTACCAACATGGTGCAAAAATTGGTCATCGAACAACCTCATTGGTCAACTTGGCCACGTAAGTGAAGAGCTTCATAGCCAAATCCGACAGACCTTATTGTTTAGTACTGAACTTCTGAGGAGGTTGTGTGATGGACCCACGCCATACTAGATGGTCACTGTGTCCAGGTTTTGATATCAGACCTGCTGGGGGGGGGAGTTGGTTTGGCCCCATACACAGGATGGATGGACAAGGTCTGAGGTGACCCATGTCTGCCGAAAATTAGTGTGGTGATTCCCAACTCACTGGCGTTGCTCTGATCTCTGAATGCACCTCAGATGTTCCTCTGATCACTAAGGTCCCTCTAAATACTGAGTGCACCACTGGCGTTCCTCTGATCACTGAGTGCACCACTGGCGTTCCTCTGATCACTGAGTGCACCACTGGCGTTCCTCTGATCACTGAGGTCCCTCTGATCACTGAGTGCACCACTGGCGTTCCTCTGATCACTGAGGTCCCTCTGATCACTGAGTGCACCACTGGCGTTCCTCTGATCACTGAGTGCACCACTGGCGTTCCTCTGATCACTGAGTGCACCACTGGCGTTCCTCTGATCACTGAGTGTACCACTGGCGTTCCTCTGATCACTGAGGTCCCTCTGATCACTGAGTGCACCACTGGCGTTCCTCTGATCACTGAGTGCACCACTGGCGTTCCTCTGATCACTGAGTGCACCACTGGCATTCACCTGATCACTGAGGTCCCTCTGATTACTGAGTGCACCACTGGTGTTCCTCTGATCATTGAGTGCACCACTGGTGTTCCTCTGATCACTGAGTGCACCACTGGCGTTCCTCTGATCACTGAGGTTCCTCTGATCACTGAGTGCACCACTGGCGTTCCTCTGATCACTGAGTGTACCACTGGCGTTCCTCTGATCACTGAGTGTACCACTGGCGTTCCTCTGATCACTGAGGTCCCTCTGATCACTGAGTGCACCACTGGCGTTCCTCTGATCACTGAGTGCACCACTGGCGTTCCTCTGATCACTGAGTGCACCACTGGCGTTCCTCTGATCACTGAGGTTCCTCTGATCACTGAGTGCACCACTGGCGTTCCTCTGATCACTGAGTGCACCACTGGCGTTCCTCTGATCACTGAGTGCACCACTGGCATTCACCTGATCACTGAGGTCCCTCTGATTACTGAGTGCACCACTGGTGTTCCTCTGATCATTGAGTGCACCACTGGTGTTCCTCTGATCACTGAGTGCACCACTGGCGTTCCTCTGATCACTGAGGTTCCTCTGATCACTGAGTGCACCACTGGCGTTCCTCTGATCACTGAGTGCACCACTGGCGTTCCTCTGATCACTGAGTGTACCACTGGCGTTCCTCTGATCACTGAGGTCCCTCTGATCACTGAGTGCACCACTGGCGTTCCTCTGATCACTGAGGTTCCTCTGATCACTGAGTGCACCACTGGCTTTCCTCTGATCACTGAGTGCACCACTGGCATTCACCTGATCACTGAGGTCCCTCTGATTACTGAGTGCACCACTGGTGTTCCTCTGATCATTGAGTGCACCACTGGCGTTCCTCTGATCACTGAGTGCACCACTGGCGTTCCTCTGATCACTGAGTGCACCACTGGTGTTCCTCTGATCACTGAGTGCACCACTGGTGTTCCTCTGATCACTGAGTGCACCACTGGCGTTCCTCTGATCACTGAGTGCACCACTGGCATTCCTATGATGACCGAGTGCACCACTGACGTTCCTCTGATCACTGATTGCACCACTGGCGTTCCTCTGATCACTGAGGTCCCTCTGATCACTAAGTGCATCACTAGCGTTCCCACGATGACCGAGTGCACCACTGACGTTCCTCTGATCACTAATTGCACCACTGGCGTCCCTCTGATCACTGAGTGTACCACTGAGGTCCCTCTGATCACTGAGTGCACCACTGAGGTCCCTCTGATCACTGAGTGCACCACTGAGGTCCCTCTGATCACTGAGTGCACCACTGAGGTCCCTCTGATCACTGAGTGCACCACTGGCGTTCCTCTAATCACTGAATGCACCTCTGATGTTGCATAAAACACTCAGGAAGGTGTCATTGGTTATCTACTGTGTTTTTGGAGACCCCAGAAACTGCTCATCTTTATGGACCCACCAAATGAGAAGAACACCTACCTAGCAAATATAAACACCTTCCCCTGACTGTGTTCAGCAATTCCAAAATGTTACAGTGGTCGCAACAGCAGGTGGATTAGGAGAGACGTGCTGGAGAGGTCAGGGGTCAGCCAAGCAGAACAATGGTGGCCATTTTGTGTGGTTAGAGCGCAAGTGGAATTCCCTGTTTTAAGTGGAGTGGTGCATCATTCAAATAGCTGCTGGGATAGGACTGGCTGTGAGATCTCCCCCTCGGCAGGGCCACACTAATCACCGGCTCCTACTTGTATTCTGAGGAGCATCTGCTGCAACATCATTTTCTTTTGCGCCTTCTAGTGGCTTCTTCATAGGAATGTAAGAGCATTTTTTTGGGCCAGCGACACAGGAAACTCGGCTGAAACGGCCAGCTAGTTCAGTCACGCCAGTGCCATAGGGGAAGGGAGATCTTATTTGTTGTGGTCCCAGAGAGTAGTGACAACATGGAGATCAAGTCCCAGCCTACACCACCCCCCCCCTCCCCCAACAATAGGTGGAGCGGTTTTCTCCTAGATTTAATAAAGGTGTCTAACATGGCCAGCAAAAGCCCATTAGACTTCTCTAGTGTCTGGTGAATTGGACGAGCTGCAAGTGGTCAACATGAGGACATCTGCTCTCCTTTGTATGAGGAGATTCTCTTTAAAAGGGGGGGGCATTAAAAGAAAAATTAGTAATTTAATGAAACGTCTCATGCAGTGCCTGTGGATGATGAGGGGGAAAACCCAAAAACTTTGTACAGTATGGACAGTATGGATCTGGGACGGTTGGTCACCTTCCCTGGATGCCACAGCGGGTGAGGATTTGTCAAGCGGGGGGGCTCGTTAACCTTTCTTTGCCAGGTGTTAAGCAGTGCTTGAGGCTCCTCTCACAGGTTGGCCTGGGCACAGTATGGACCTTTAGACATCACATTACCAACTGCACCCCCCTGACATCACACAGCAAGGGCCTGTTACCTCACCAACCAAAAAAATAAAAATAAAAAAATCTCTCTCTGGAGTTTATAAGAAAATTCAGCCCAGCACCCCCCAGAACTAGGCAATCCAGGTGAACTCTTTCATCGGGCCGCGGCTGACCTCCGGCGTGCACTCTTCGATCTCATCGTCCTCCAGTATGACGTCGTCCTGAGAGGTCTCCGCCTCGTCCTTCCACTTGATGTCGTCGTCCTCCTCTCCTCCCATATCCTCGTCCACCTTGAGCTCGTCTACGTCTTCAATGTAGTGCGTTTCGCCCGAGTACACGCCGTCGGGGGAGTGGCCTCCGCGGGCCATGCCTCTTCCTGCACAGTCCATGCACACCCCGTGCCTCCTCGAGCCGTGCTTGATGCCCACGCTGGCGGCAGACATGAAGACGCGATTGCACACCTTGCAGACGTACTTCTTATCCTTGCTGTGGACCTGGACAGAGGAGACAAGGTGGGGAGGAGACAAGTTATTACAGGACTGTGTATTCAGCTGGAGTTCCTCTTTAAGATATTCATTCAACAAAGACAACCGCAATACACGTATAATAAAATCTTTAGACTCTGTTCCCACTAGTGAGATGCGACTTTGGACAAAGTCACATGACAAGTCGCAGCGTATTGATTTAAAGAAGGGCACCCATTACAATCTATGCAACAGTTGCAGCGACTTTTAAAAGGTTCCTGTAATGCTTTTGATGCAGCTTTCTTGCAAGCTTGAGTGCCAGAGAGTGGAAAGTCACATAAAAGTTGCTCTCGATATCTTGCGACTTAGGAGTCGCAACTAGTGGGAACGGAGCCTTAAAGCAGCAGAACTCCAGGATAAGCCTCTGTGCAGGAGCTTCCTGTAATAAAAGACCGCTCAATGATGCTCTCTCTCCTTGTGCAGGGTGACTGGTCTTGTCTCCGCCCCTTCCTGTAGTTTTCTGCAGTGTAGTGGGTGAAGCCTGCTAGGCCCCTCCCACAGCTCTGCTCTCTGCACAGGTTATGTACAGCACTGCTACTTTTACAAAGTAATACCTGGGTTTGAAGACATTTGGTGCACACACACTTTAGGATTTATATGCTTTGTGGCCATTGAGAAATATATTTAAAGCGTTACTAAACCCAGGAGCCTGCATTCACTATAGCTGGTCTCCCACAGAACATGGAAATGCAATACTTTTAGTAAATATAAACTGTTAAATATCTTTTCTCAGCAGCAGTATATAGCAGTCTTGTGACTTCTATCAGTGTCAGGTTAAAGATTGTAGGAGGAGTTTTCATTCTCCTTTGACTGTCCTATGAGGAGGCAGGACCCCTGACCCATACCTTCCAACTTTCTGAGATGACAATGAGGGACACCTATCAGCAAAAGTATGCAGGCATAGGACACACCCCTTGCCACGCCCCCTTAAAGGAGAATTGTACCAAAAAAAAAAAAGATTGGTTAAACCCACAAGTGCTTTTTTTTACCACTACTATTCCTTTATTACTGGCTTTTGGAATTTACGAAATCAGATGAAAGGTTTAGCGCTGGAAAACACCTTTTAATAGATAAAAAAGTGCATTTTATATGCATCTATATAGATCAGACCAAAATGAGGAGGAATGAGGGACAGAGGGACTTTGCTCCAAATTAGGGTATGCCTGACCCTCTGTCTGGACAGTGCTGATTGGCCCTGTGCTGATCACATGCACTTTCCCGAGAAAAAAAAAAAGCTCTCTAGCAATACACACCAAACTGAGCATGTGAAGCTTGTCCCCTAGCTCTGTACTATCAGGAGATGGATTGGGGACAGTAGAAGAGGAGGAGGATCAAACAGGCCTTTTTACACAATGCAGAGGGTTTCACGGTGAGTATAACCAGCAAGATTTACTGCATATACACACTGATTTTACTGTTGTGGGTTTAGTAACACTTTAAGTGAAGGTCTTTGTGCCCAAATTTCAGCTCTAATGCATCTAGACATTTTGGGGATTTTTTTTTTTTTTTTTTTGGATAGCAAAGGATTCAAATATCTGCAGTTTTTTGTTTTTTTGCCATATCCCACTGGGGAGATTTTCCTACACTTCCTGTTGCGGGAGTACCACAGAAAAAGGAAATCTCCCCAAAATAAGGAAAAACCCCCTCTTTACACAGAATTCTGATCTAACAGACTCCTACATCTGTGCCAACACCACCAAAAAAAATTGATGGAAAAGTGGAGTTTTTGTTGAGCGATACCTGCAGGGACATACACTCTTGGAATTTCGGCTGAGCCAGCAGGTATTGGCCGATGTTTGAGCAACGTATCACTTCAAAAACCTGTGTATGAAAAGAGCCTCAGCCTCGGCTCCCTCCAATGTGATCTCTATGATTAAGCCCCATGGGCAGGGCGAAACGCGTTGGGGGGATCCGGGATGGAGCCTGGGCTGAGGCCATTTTCCCTTTTCATACACAGGTTTTTGTAGTGATGTGCGGCTAAGGACTTTTTCTCTTTTAGTGTTGGTATCCACGGAGCTGGGTCCTCGCCTGCACTCCCAGCGGTCTACCAGAAGAGAACTCGTTGGGGCCTTGAATAGCACCCGCAGTTTGGAAACTTTAGACAGCTGTCACTGGTATGGGTTTCCCCAATAAATTTAGTGACAACTGAAAAGTTTAGTCCCCCCCCCCCAACATCACCCTCTGTGCCAGTGACAATGGTCGCAAGGACAAATGGAGACGGAGAATCTCCCAGAGGCAGCAAAAAAAAAACCTGACAGGGGTTATAACCTCTCATCACACCATCCAAAACTAAAATTAACAGTTCTGGCTATATACACACTGTAATCTGACCGCACACACATTCAAATTTTAAAATTTTACATGCGCTTTGAGATGCAGCCACAGCTTTGCAGGACCGGGATATACACGGTGTGGATTCATTGTCTGATTTATTGGTTGCTATGGGTAACGCACAACTCTCCCCTAAAAGGAAACATCTTGTCTGACACTGGAAGTAATAAGGTATGGATCCCTGCCAGGTACAGGGTCCCCGCACAGAATTGGATGTCAGACAGACAGATGGGTGGCGCCCCTGGAGTAAGAGCGCCGGGTGAGACGGTCCCCCGGCTGGCTCTGGTTACACGAGGGAAGGAGGCTCGGCGCAGTCAGATGAGGAGACAGATGGTCTTGCAATTATATGACAGCAGAGGACACTGCAAGACAGAGCGGGCACTGCTGCCATGGCAACCGTGATAGCGGCTTCTTAATGAGCCCGGATAAGTGGCACTGACGGAGTGTCCCTGAGTCTTATCCCCGAGGAGGGGGCACATTGGAGTGGGTGGAGGAGGAAAAACATCATATCAGGCACTCCGTCGGCCTTCTTTACAACGTTCCTCTCCTTAATAATCTCTGCGTGAGGAACTCTATACACTGAGAAGCCAACTGGGTTCTTCCTTTCATTCTCCTGTACTGCCCTGGGACAATCTGTGGGACAATGTTATTGGTCGCCATAGACAACAAAAGCAGTTCTCAGTTCAGATATCGAGACCACAAGAGCAACTAGATTTTCGGCTTTTATTTTCTGACTTGCATTGTGTGAGTGGAACAAAGAGTGTGATTGGTTATTAGGTGGAACTCAGCACAGGGATGGTGGGAACCCCCTCATAATGGGCACAGCAGGTGTACAGACCTGAGAACTCAGCACAGGGATGGTGGGAACCCCTCATAATGGGTACAGACCCAATAACTTGGCAAAGGGATGGTGGGAACCCCTCGTAATGGCAAACCAGGTATATAGACCCAAGACCTCAGCACAGGGATGGTGGGAACCCCTCATAATGGGCAAACCAGGTATATAGACCCAAGAACTCAGCACAGGGATGGTGGGAACCCCTCAATGGGCACAGCAGGTGTATAGACCTGGGAACTCAGCACAGGGATGGTGGGAACCCCTCAATGGGCACAGCAGGTGTATAGACCTGGGAACTCAGCACAGGGATGGTGGGAACCCCTCAATGGGCACAACAAAGAACTCATCACAGGGATGGTGGGAACCCCTCATAATGGACACAGCAGGTATACAGACCCAATAACTTAGCACAGGGATGGTGGGTACCCTTCATAATGGGCACAGTAGGTGTACAGACCCGAAAACTCAGCACAGGGATGGTGGGAACCCCTCATAATGGGCAAACCAGGTATACAGACCCAAGAACTCAGCACTGGGATGGTGGGAACCCCTCATAATGGGCACAGCAGGTGTATAGACCTGGGAACTCAGCACAGGGATGGTGGGAACCCCTCAATGGGCACAACAAAGAACTCAGCACAGGGATGGTGGGAACCCCTCATAATGGGCACAGTAGGTGTACAAACCTGGGAACACAACATAGGGATGGTGGGAACCCCTCATAATGGACACAGCAGGTATACAGACCCAATAACTTAGCACAGGGATGGTGGGAACCCTTCACAATGGGCACAGCAGGTGTACAGACCCGAAAACTCAGCACAGGGATGGTGGGAACCCCTCATAATGGGCACAACAGGTGTACAGACCCAAGAACTCAGCACAGGGATGGTGGGAACCCCTCATAATGGGCACAACAGGTGTACAGACCCAGGAACTCAGCACAGGGATGATGGGAACCCTCATAATGGGCACAACAGGTGTACAGACCCAGGAACTCAGCACAGGGATAGTGGGAACCCCTCATAATGGGCACAGCAGGTATACAGACCCAAAAACTCAGCACAGGGATGGTGGGAACCCCTCATAATGGGCACAACAGGTGTACAGACCCGTGTACTCAGCACAGGGATGGTGGGAACCCCTCATAATGGGCACAGCAGGTGTACAGACCCGGGAACTCAGCACAGAGCTCTCGCCAATCGAGTCCCCAGTAGATCTTTCAGGGAACTGTGGATCTGAGTCTCACCAATAGCTTCCCATGGTCCATAATAAGCTGGTCCACTAGCCTGGGCACCCAGAATTGATCTGTCCTCTCTGGTTTAGGAACATTGGCAGTCTATGATTACTTCCATCACTGCCATGGTGTACATAATGCAGCGCCTCTCTTTTTAAACTGTCCTACAGGTGTATGACTGCTGCTTCACACTTCCATTGGTCTTCTTTCCCTGACCTTGCACTGTGGTCATGTTATGCAGCCGGTTCAGATGTTTTCAGAGCTCTCATGGTCTCAGTGTACAGCCGCTGGTCACCAGCAGAGGGCAGAGTTCACCTAGAATAGTCCTCCCTCCCGCCTGTCACAGGGTGTGTCTGCCTGTCAGCGCTGGGCTTCACCTTAATTCATCAATGTAAAACCTGAGGATTAATCATTAACCGTGCCCTGTAATTTCACGCTGGATTCCTTCATGTGCCGAGTCCTCTTATACACAGGGGTGGACCTGTCGCACACAAAGCCGTCTTATGGGACAGACAGATTTTCTTAAAGACGCAGCCCTGCGATTTACTAAGATCTGGAGAGAACACCTACGAGGTACACGCCGCCTCATGCCTCTCACCGCTAGGGAACGGAAAGGTAGAAGACTGATCCAGCGGAGTTGTGTACTAAACAGAACCACTTGTGTCATAGAAATTTTTTTAGGGGATTTCCTGGAGTACGGCGCAGAAACTACAAGGATTTCCTCCGCCCACAACACCACCTGCTTGTGAAATCTGGTACTTTGGCGCAACCGATAAATACAAGGGTTCCAGATTAGAACCTCAGAATTACACTAGGGGTGGAGGAGAAGGGGGCGGTTTGGTCCCTAGAATGGCCTGACTGGCTCCTAAATTCGTCCACGCCCATGTTAAAGGATGAGCCTACAAACTGTAAATGTCTTCTACAAACAAGGAGATTTTTAGTTCTGTTCAGCCAGATTTGTGATTTAGCTAGTAGTAAGGGAGTGAGAGAGACAGTAAAGCAGCAAGGCGGGGGGGAGGGGTAAGGGAGAGATATGGAGACGAGAGAGAGATATGGAGACAAGGGAGCGATATGAGAGAGGGGTAAGGGAGAGATATGGAAACGAGAGAGGGGTAAGGGAGAGATATGACAGGGAGAGAGGGGTAAGGGAGAGCTATGGAAACAAGAGAGAGAGGGGGGGTAAGGGAGAGATATGACAGTGAGAGGGGTAAGGGAGAGATATGGAGACGAGAGAGGGGTAAGGGAGAGGTATGGAGACGAGAGAGGGGTAAGGGAGAGATATGGAGATGAGAGAGAGGTAAGGGAGAGATATGACAGAAAGAGAGAGGGGAGTAAGGGAGAGATATGACAGAGAGAGGGGTAAGGGAGAGATATGACAGAGAGAGAGGGGTAAGCGAGACATAAGACAGAGAGAGAGGTAAGGGAGAGATATGACAGGGAGTGGGAGGGTTAAGGGAGAGATATGACAGGGAGAGGGGTAAGGGAGAGAGGGGGGGGGTAAGGGAGAGATATGACAGAGAGAGAGGGGTTAGGGAGAGATATGACAGAGAGAGGGGTAAGGGAGAGATATGACAGAGAGAGAGAGGGGGGTAAGGGAGAAATATGACAGAGAGAGAGGGGTAAGGGTAAGATATGTAAGGGAGAGATATGACAGAGAGAGGGGTAAGGGAGCGATATGGAGATGAGAGGTAAGGAAACGATATGGAGACGAGAGAGTTAAGGGAGCAATATGGAGATGAGAGAGAGAGAGAGGTAAGGGAGTGGATATGGAGACGAGAGAGAGGTAAGGGAGAGATATGGAGATGAGAGAGGTAAGGGAGCGAT
Source organism: Lithobates septentrionalis (assembly GCA_037952835.1). Classification (NCBI taxonomy): domain Eukaryota; kingdom Metazoa; phylum Chordata; class Amphibia; order Anura; family Ranidae; genus Lithobates; species Lithobates septentrionalis. The sequence continues at coordinate 32,616 of JBBDGP010005316.1, forward strand.
ATGGAGACAAGAGAGGGGTAAGGGAGAAATATGGAGACGAGAGAGAGGTAAGGGAGAGATATGACAGAGAGAGGGGTAAGAGAAAGATAAGACAGAGAGAGGGGTAAGAGAGAGATAAGACAGAGAGAGGGGTAAGGGAGAGATAAGGCAGAGAGAGATAAGACAGAGAGAGGGGTAAGGGAGAGATATGACAGAGAGAGGGGTAAGGGAGAGATAAGGCAGAGAGAGGGGTAAGAGAGAGATAAGACAGAGAGAGGGGTAAGGGAGAGATATGACAGAGAGAGGGGTAAGGGAGAGATAAGGCAGAGAGAGGGGTAAGAGAGAGATAAGACAGAGAGAGGGGTAAGGGAGAGATATGACAGAGAGAGGGGTAAGAGAGAGATAAGACAGAGAGAGGGGTAAGGGAGAGATATGACAGAGAGAGGGGTAAGGGAGAGATAAGGCAGAGAGAGGGGTAAGAGAGAGATAAGACAGAGAGAGAGGTAAGGGAGAGATATGACAGAGAGAGGGGTAAGGGAGAGATAAGGCAGAGAGAGGGGGTAAGAGAGAGATAAGACAGAGAGAGGGGTAAGGGAGAGATATGACAGAGAGAGGGGTAAGGGAGAGATATGACAGAGAGAGGGGTAAGGAGATACGAAGATGAGACAAAGAGGTGAGGGAGAGATATGGAGACAAGAGAAAAGTAAAGTCGAGTCACACTACAGCTCTGGTTGGAGCCACTGTACTAACCGTTCGAGGTTAGTCCAGCGATCTTCCCCACTGTGCTGTTGTGTTCTGACAGGAGGATGCCCACCCCCCACCAGATCACTCAAATCAGCGCTCTCAGCAATCTCAGGCTAAGAGCGATGATCGGGAGTCAGCCGGCTGCTGGTTTTCCAGCATGCACCTCCAACAGAAGGTGCCCACATGGCCAGCTTCTCTAGGACAGACCGACATACACATAGACCGATTGCTGGATGTTTTTTTGTTAGAACCGGCCGTTGTCTCCCCACATTCGGCCCAGGTGTATGGGCTTAAGAGAGAAATAGAGAGAGAGAGAGAGATATGGAGGCAATAGAGAGACAGAGAGGTAAGGGAGAGATATGGAGGCAATAGAGAGACAGAGAGGTAAGAGAGAGATATGGAGGCAATAGAGAGAGACAGAGAGGTAAGGGAGAGATATGGAGGGAATAGAGAGAGACAGAGAGGTAAGGGAGAGATATGGAGGCAATAGAGAGACAGAGAGGTAAGAGAGAGATATGGAGGCAATAGAGAGAGACAGAGAGGTAAGGGAGAGATATGGAGGCAATAGAGAGACAGAGAGGTAAGGGAGAGATATGGAGGGCAATAGAGAGAGACAGAGAGGTAAGGGAGAGGAGAGAGAGGTAAGGGAGAGATATGGAGGCAATAGAGAGACAGAGAGGTAAGAGAGAGATATGGAGGCAATAGAGAGAGACAGAGAGGTAAGGGAGAGATATGGAGGGAATAGAGAGAGACAGAGAGGTAAGGGAGAGATATGGAGGCAATAGAGAGACAGAGAGGTAAGAGAGAGATATGGAGGCAATAGAGAGAGACAGAGAGGGTAAGGGAGAGATATGGAGGCAATAGAGAGACAGAGAGGTAAGGGAGAGATATGGAGGCAATAGAGAGAGACAGAGAGGTAAGGGAGAGGAGAGAGAGGTAAGGGAGAGATATGGAGGCAATAGACAGAGAGGTAAGGGAGAGGAGAGAGAGGTAAGGGAGAAATGTAGGCAGGAAAGCAATGGGGTGAAAGAAAGGTAGTGAAGAGAGACAAAGAAGCAAGGAGATATAGAGAGGGAGCAAGAGACAGGGAAAGCAATCAGGGGAAGACAAAGAAAGGAAAGCAACAGGGAAGGAGAGATACAGGGAACAAATGGTGGAGAGAGAGACGGGTAAATTAAAGGCAGGGAAAGGTAAGGAAGCGAGAGACAGGGAAGCAATGGGGTGAAAAGAGGTAAGGGAGAGAGATGGGGAAGCAATGGGTGGGGAAGATAGAGAATTAGGGGAAAGAGATAAAGGAAAGTAATAGGGAGGCAGAGAGAAGTGGGGGACAGAGAGGCAACTAGGAGAGGAGAGAGAGTGAGCAAACACAATGGAAATAACAGTTTGAGTTTGAGGAGCGAGAGAGACAGTGAAGCAATATGGTGAGAGAGGTAACAGAGTGTCAGGGAAGCAATTGAGAGTGTATGTGCACCCAGAATGGAAATCATTTTTGTGTTTGAGAAGAGAGATGACAAAGAGAGAGATCTAATGGAAAGAGAGGGAAGTGAGGGAGAGGGGAGAGAGAGAGAGAGGAGATGAATCTGGGAGAGAGAACAGAGAGAGGACAGGAAGGAGAGAGAGAGGAGAGGAAGGGGGGAGAGAGATCAGAGAGAGGAGAGGGGGAGAGAGGCGAGGAAGGGATGAAGGGGAGAGAGAGATCGGAGAGAGGAAGGGCAGAGAGAGATCGGAGAGAGGAAGGGATAAAGGAGAGAGAGGGCAGAGGAAGGGGGAGAGAGAGGAGAGGAAGGGGGGAGAGTAAGGGATGAAGGGGACAGAGATCAGACAGAGGAGAGGAAGGGAGAGAAAGATCAGAGAGAGGAGGGGGGGGGGGAGATAAATCAGAGAGAGGAGAGGAAGAGGGGAGAGAGATCATAGAGAGGAGAGGCAGGGATGAAGGGGAGAGAGAGATCAGAGAGAGGAGAGGGATGAAGGGGAGAGAGAGATCAGAGAGAGGAGAGGGATGAAGGGAAGAGAGAGAGATCAGAGAGAGGAGAGGAAGGGGGAGAGATCAGACAGAGGAAGGGGAGAGAGAGATCGGAGGGAGAGAAAGATCGGAGAGAGGAGAGGAAGGGGGGGGGGGGAAGAGGAGAGAGATGAAGGGGGAGAGAGATCAGAGAGTAAGGGATGAAGGGGAGAGAGATCAGACAGAGGAGAGGAAGGGGAGATAAATCGGAGAGAGGAGAAGAAGGGATGAAGAGGAGAGGAGGGGGGGGAGGGGAGGAAGGAGGGGGAGATCAGAGAGAGGAGAGGAAGGGGAGATCAGAGAAAGGAGAGGAAGGGATGAAGAGGAGAGGAAGGGGGGGAGGGAGGAGAGGAAGGGATGAAGAGGAGGAGGAAGGGGGAGAGAGAGGAGAGGAAGGGATGAAGAGGAGAGGAAGGGGGGAGAGAGAGGAAGGGATGAAGGGGGAGAGAGATCAGAGAGTAAGGGATGAAGGGGAGAGAGATCAGACAGAGGAGAGGAAGGGGAGATAGATCGGAGAGAGGAGAAGAAGGGATGAAGAGGAGAGGAGGGGGGATATCAGAGAGAGGAGAGGAAGGGGGGGGGGGGAGATCAGAGAAAGGAGAGGAAGGGATGAAGAGAGAGAGGAGAGGAAGGGGAGAGAGATCAGAGAGAGGAGAGGAAGGGGAGAGAGATCAGAGAGAGGAGAGGAAGGGGAGAGAGATCAGAGAGAGGAGAGGAAGGGGGGAGAGATCAGAGAGAGGAGAGGAAGGGATGAAGGGGGGGAGAGATCAGAGAGAGGAGAGGAAGGGATGAAGGGGGAGAGAGATCAGAGAGACGAGAGGAAAGGATGAAGGAGAGATCAGAGAGAGGAGAGGAAGGGGGGAGAGAGATCAGAGAGAGGAGAGGAAGGGGGGAGAGAGGAGAGGAAGGGGGTAGAGAGATCAGAGAGAGGAGAGGAAGGGGGGAGAGAGGAGAGGAAGGGGGTAGAGAGATCAGAGAGAGGAGAGGAAGGGGGAGAGAGGAGAGGAAGGAAGTAGAGAGATCAGAGAGAGGAGAGGAAGGGGGAGAGAGGAGAGGAAGGGGGTAGAGAGATCAGAGAGAGAGAGGAAGGGGGAGAGAGGAGAGGAAGGAAGTAGAGAGATCAGAGAGAGGAGAGGAAGGGATGAAGACAGAGAAGGTGTGTGATGGGAGTGTCTATACAAAACATACAGCCAGGCAGACGGGGATTATGGGGAGCTTAGGGATCTCCTCCCAGCTGCTGAAGCCTCTGCTCTGCCCAGGTAGACAGGCACAAGGTACCCACTAAAAGAAAAAGAAGTCTGTATTGCATCAGCCAATCAGATTTTCCTGCTCATTTGTACCCCACACACTGACAATGGAATTCCTTGGGGAAATGAGACCCCTCCTCATTCTGACACTTTGGATCATTAGAGTAAAGGGACACTTTTGCACGTGGAGCCTATTTATCCTCTTGGGCAAAAAAAAAAAAAAAAAAAGAAGAAGGTCAGTGTTACCCCATAACATGATCCATTTGTAGAGGAAATGGTAAATAAGGCCAGGGATTCTGAGCGGTGAATGAGACCCTGCCGGTCACAGGATGTGCTGGGAGGATCACCTCCATACAACCATCTCACAGACAGGATGGAGCCGCCCAGCAGTGACCCACTTCCCTTCCTTTGGCCACTTCACATTTGAGGTCAGTCAAAGGAAATGGTCAGACTCTGGCGATCCCCCCCAGCAATGCAGCCCCATTTCCAGTAGGCGATTGCATGGCTTCATAAGACGGGTGACACAGAAATAAAATCAGGTCATGTGTATATATATATATATATATCAGTAAAGACTTCTCCAAACAATACAGACTTCTAGATGAACCCTTAACATGGAACTCCAGGTTGTGTCCTGCTACT
>JBBDGP010005317.1:0-84097 GCA_037952835.1 Lithobates septentrionalis
CCTCCCCCCCTCCTCCTCCCGGGTCACCCTCCCCCCTCCTCCTCCTCCCGGGTCACCCTCCCCCCTCCTCCTCCCGGATCACCCTCCCCCCCTCCTCCTCCCGGGTCACCCTCCCCCCTCCTCCTACCGGGTCACCCTCCCCCCCCTCCTCCTCCCGGGTCACCCTCCCCCCCCCTCCTCCCGGGTCACCCTCCCCCCTCCTCCTCCCGGGTCACCCTCCCCCCTCCTCCTACCGGGTCACCCTCCCCCCTCCTCCTCCTACCGGGTCACCCTCCCCCCTCCTCCTCCTACCGGGTCACCCTCCCCCCTCCTCCTCACCGGGTCACCCTCCCCCCCTCCTCCTCCCGGGTCACCCTCCCCCCCCCTCCTCCCGGGTCACCCTCCCCCTCCCCTCCTCCCGGGTCACCCTCCCCCCTCCTCCTACCGGGTCACCCTCCCCCCTCCTCCTCCTACCGGGTCACCCTCCCCCCTCCTCCTCCTACCGGGTCACCCTCCCCCCTCCTCCTACCGGGTCACCCTCCCCCCTCCTCCTACCGGGTCACCCTCCCCCTCCTCCTCCTACCGGGTCACCCTCCCCCCCTCCTCCTCCCGGGTCACCCTCCCCCCTCCTCCTACCGGGTCACCCTCCCCCCTCCTCCTCCCGGGTCACCCTCCCCCCTCCTCCTACCGGGTCACCCTCCCCCCCCTCCTCCTCCCGGGTCACCCTCCCCCCTCCTCCTACCGGATCACCCTCCCCCCCTCCTCCTCCCGGGTCACCCTCCCCCCTCCTCCTCCCGGGTCACCCTCCCCCCTCCTCCTCCTACCGGATCACCCTCCCCCCCTCCTCCTCCTCCGGGTCACCCTCCCCCCTCCTCCTCCTACCGGATCACCCTCCCCCCCTCCTCCTCCCGGGTCACCCTCCCCCCCTCCTCCTCCTCCCGGGTCACCCTCCCCCCTCCTCCTACCGGGTCACCCTCCTCCCCCCCCCTCCTACCGGGTCACCCTCCCCCCTCCTCCTACCGGATCACCCTCCCCCCCCCCTCCTACCGGGTCACCCTCCCCCCTCCTCCTACCGGGTCACCCTCCCCCCCTCCTCCTACCGGGTCACCCTCCCCCCTCCTACCGGTCACCCTCCCCCCTCCTCCTACCGGATCACCCTCCCCCTCCTCCCGGGTCACCCTCCCCCCTCCTCCTACCGGGTCACCCTCCCCCCTCCTCCTCCCGGGTCACCCTCCCCCCTCCTCCTACCGGGTCACCCTCCCCCCTCCTACCGGGTCACCCTCCCCCTCCTCCCGGGTCACCCTCCCCCCTCCTCCTACCGGGTCACCCTCCCCCCTCCTCCTCCCGGGTCACCCTCCCCCCTCCTCCTACCGGGTCACCCTCCCCCCTCCTCCCACCGGGTCACCCTCCTCCCCCCTCCTCCTACCGGGTCACCCTCCCCCCTCCTCCTACCGGGTCACCCTCCCCCCCTCCTCCTCCTCCTACCGGGTCACCCTCCCCCCCTCCTCCTCCCGGGTCACCCTCCCCCCCTCCTCCTCCTACCGGATCACCCTCCCCCCCCTCCTCCTCCCGGGTCACCCTCCCCCCTCCTCCTACCGGATCACCCTCCCCCCCCTCCTCCTCCCGGGTCACCCTCCCCCTCCTCCTACCGGATCACCCTCCCCCCCTCCTCCTCCTACCGGGTCACCCTCCCCCCTCCTCCTCCTACCGGATCACCCTCCCCCCCTCCTACCGGGTCACCCTCCCCCCTCCTCCTCCTCCCGGGTCACCCTCCCCCCTCCTCCTCCTCCCGGGTCACCCTCCCCCCTCCTCCTCCTCCCGGGTCACCCTCCCCCCTCCTCCTACCGGGTCACCCTCCCCCCTCCTCCTACCGGGTCACCCTCCCCCCCTCCTCCTACCGGGTCACCCTCCCTCCTCCTCCTACCGGGTCACCCTCCCCCCTCCTCCTCCTACCGGGTCACCCTCCCCCCTCCTCCTCCTACCGGGTCACCCTCCTCCTCCCGGGTCACCCTCCCCCCCCTCCTCCTCCTCCCGGGTCACCCTCCCCCCTCCTCCTACCGGGTCACCCTCCCCTCTCCTCCTCCCGGGTCACCCTCCCCCCCCTCCTCCTACCGGGTCACCCTCCCCCCTCCTCCTCCTCCCGGGTCACCCTCCCCCCTCCTCCTACCGGGTCACCCTCCTCCCCCCCCCTCCTACCGGGTCACCCTCCCCCCTCCTCCTACCGGATCACCCTCCCCCCCCTCCTACCGGGTCACCCTCCCCCCTCCTCCTCCTCCCGGGTCACCCTCCCCCCCCCTCCTACCGGATCACCCTCCCCCCCTCCTACCGGGTCACCCTCCCCCCTCCTCCTCCCGGGTCACCCTCCCCCCCCCTCCTACCGGATCACCCTCCCCCCCTCCTACCGGATCACCCTCCCCCCTCCTCCTCCCGGGTCACCCTCCCCCCCCTCCTACCGGATCACCCTCCCCCCCCTCCTACCGGGTCACCCTCCCCCCTCCTCCTCCTACCGGATCACCCTCCCCCCCCCTCCTACCGGATCACCCTCCCCCCCCTCCTACCGGATCACCCTCCCCCCTCCTCCTACCGGATCACCCTCCCCCCTCCTCCTCCCGGGTCACCCTCCCCCCCCCCCTCCTACCGGATCACCCTCCCCCCCCCCCCTCCTCCCGGGTCACCCTCCCCCCTCCTCCTCCCGGGTCACCCTCCCCCCTCCTCCTACCGGGTCACCCTCCTCCCCCCCTCCTACCGGGTCACCCTCCCCCCCTCCTCCTCCTACCGGGTCACCCTCCCCCCCCCCTCCTCCTCCTACCGGGTCACCCTCCCCCCTCCTCCTCCTACCGGGTCACCCTCCCCCCTCCTCCTACCGGATCACCCCCCCCCCTCCTACCGGATCACCCTCCCCCCCCTCCTACCGGATCACCCTCCCCCCTCCTCCTCCCGGGTCACCCTCCCCCCCCCTCCTACCGGATCACCCTCCCCCCCTCCTACCGGATCACCCTCCCCCCTCCTCCTCCCGGGTCACCCTCCCCCCCCTCCTACCGGATCACCCTCCCCCCTCCTCCTCCCGGGTCACCCTCCCCCCTCCTCCTCCCGGGTCACCCTCCCCCCTCCTCCTCCCGGATCACCCTCCCCCCCTCCTACCGGATCACCCTCCCCCCCCTCTTACCGGATCACCCTCCCCCTCCTCCTCCCGGGTCACCCTCCCCCCCCCCCTCCTACCGGATCACCCTCCCCCCCTCCTACCGGGTCACCCTCCCCCCTCCTCCTCCTACCGGATCACCCTCCCCCCCCTCCTACCGGATCACCCTCCCCCCTCCTCCTCCCGGGTCACCCTCCCCCCCCTCCTACCGGATCACCCTCCCCCCCCTCCTACCGGATCACCCTCCCCCCTCCTACCGGGTCACCCTCCCCCCTCCTCCTCCTACCGGATCACCCTCCCCCCCCTCCTACCGGATCACCCTCCCCCCTCCTCCTCCCGGGTCACCCTCCCCCCCCTCCTACCGGATCACCCTCCCCCCCCCTCCTACCGGATCACCCTCCCCCCCCCCTCCTCCTCCCGGGTCACCCTCCCCCCTCCTACTCCCGGGTCACCCTCCCCCCCCTCCTACCGGATCACCCTCCCCCCCCCTCCTCCTCCCGGGTCACCCTCCCCCCTCCTCCTCCCGGGTCACCCTCCCCCCCCCCTCCTCCCGGGTCACCCTCCCCCCCCCTCCTACCGGATCACCCTCCCCCCCCCTCCTACCGGATCACCCTCCCCCCCCCCCTCCTCCTCCCGGGTCACCCTCCCCCCCCCTCCTCCTCCCGGGTCACCCTCCCCCCCTCCTCCTCCCGGGTCACCCTCCCCCCCCTCCTCCTCCCGGATCACCCTCCCCCCTCCTCCTCCCGGGTCACCCTCCCCCCTCCTCCTCCCGGGTCACCCTCCCCCCTCCTCCTCCCGGGTCACCCTCCCCCCCCTCCTACCGGATCACCCTCCCCCCCCTCCTACCGGATCACCCTCCCCCCTCCTCCTCCCGGGTCACCCTCCCCCCCTCCTACCGGATCACCCTCCCCCCCCTCCTCCTCCCCCTCCTCCTGCCGGGTCACCCTCCCCCCTCCTCCTACCGGGTCACCCTCCCCCCCTCCTCCTACCGGGTCACCCCCCCCCCCCTCCTCCCGTGTCACCCTCCTCCTCCCGGGTCACCCTCCTCCTCCCGGGTCACCCCCCCCCTCCTACCGGATCACTCTCCCCCCCTCCTCCTACCGGGTCACCCTCCCCCCTCCTCCTCCCCGGGTCACCCTCCCCCCTCCTCCTCCTCCCGGGTCACCCTCCCCCCCCCTCCTCCTCCTCCCGGGTCACCCTCCTCCTCCTCCTCCCGGGTCACCCTCCTCCTCCTCCTCCCGGGTCACCCTCCCCCCCCTCCTTCTACCGGGTCACCCTCCCCCCCCTCCTTCTACCGGGTCACCCCCCCCCCTCCTACTCCCGGGTCACCCTCCCCCCCCCTCCTCCTACCGGGTCACCCTCCCCCCCCCCCTCCTCCTACCGGGTCACCCTCCTCCTCCTCCTCCTCCTCTCGGGTCACCCTCCCCCCCTCCTCCTCCCGGGTCACCCTCCTCCTCCTCCTCCCGGGTCACCCTCCTCCTCCTCCTCCCGGGTCACCCTCCTCCTCCTCCTCCCGGGTCACCCTCCCCCCCTCCTTCTACCGGGTCACCCTCCCCCCCCTCCTTCTACCGGGTCACCCTCCCCCCCCCCTCCTACTCCCGGGTCACCCTCCTCCCCCCCCCCCCTCCTACCGGGTCACCCTCCCCCCCCCCCTCCTCCTACTGGGTCACCCTCCCCCCCCCCCTCCTCCTACCGGGTCACCCTCCTCCTCCTCCTCCTACCGGGACACCTTCCCCCCTCCTCCTCCTCCTACCGGGTCACCCTCCCTCCTCCTCCTCCTCCTCCTCCTCCTCCTCCTCCTGCCGGGTCACCCTCCCCCCCTCCCCCCCTCCTCCTACCGGGTCACCCTCCTCCTCCTCCTCCTCCTCCCGGGTCACCCTCCCACCCTCCCCCCCCTCCTTCTACCGGGTCACCCTCCCCCCCCTCCTCCTACCGGGTCCTCCTCCTCCTCCTACCGGGTCACCCTCCCCCCTCCTCCTCCTCCTCCTCCTCCTGCCGGGTCACCCTCCCCCCTCCTCCTCCTCCTCCTCCTCCTCCTCCTCCTCCTGCCGGGTCACCCTCCCCCCCTCCCCCCTCCTCCTCCCGGGTCACCCTCCTCCTCCTCCTCCCGGGTCACCCTCCTTCTACCGGGTCACCCTCCCTCCCTCCCCCCCTCCTCCTCCCGGGTCACCCTCCCCCCCCTCCTCCTCCTACCGGGTCACCCCCCCTCCTCCTCCTCTCGGGTCACCCTCCCCCTTCTTCTCCTCCTCCTCCTCCCGGGTCACCCTCCCCCCTCCTCCTCCTCCTCCTCCTCCTCCTAGCGGGTCCCCCTCCCCCCTCCTCCTCCTAGCGGGTCACCCTCCTCCTCCTCCTACCGGGTCACACTCCTCCTCCTCCCGGGTCACCCTCCCCCCTCCTCCTCCTCCTACCGGGTCACCCTCAACCCTCCTCCTCCTCCTCCTCCTCCTCCCGGGTCACCCTCCCCCCCTCCCTCCCTCCTCCTCCTCCTCCTCCTCCTCCTCCTCCTCCCGGGTCATCCTCCTCCTCCTCCTCCTCCTCCTCCTCCTCCTCCTCCTCCTCCTCCTCCTCCCGGGTCACCCTCCCTCCTCCTCCTCCCTCCTACCGGGTCACCCTCCCCCCCCTCCTCCTCCTCCTCCTCCTCCTCCTCCTGCCGGGTCACCCTCCTCCTCCTCCTCCTCCCGGGTCACCCTCCTCCTCCTCCTCCTCCTCCCGGGTCACCCTCCCCCCCCCCCCTCCTTCTACCGGGTCACCCTCCCCCCCCCCCTCCTCCTACCGGGTCCTCCTCCTCCTCCTACCGGGTCACCCTCCCCCTCCTCCCCCCTCCTCCTCCTCCTGCCGGGTCACCCTCCCCCCTCCTCCTCCTCCTGCCGGGTCACCCTCCCCCCTCCCCCCTCCTCCTCCCGGGTCACCCTCCTCCTCCTCCTCCTCCCGGGTCACCCTCCCCCCTCCTCCTCCTCCCGGGTCACCCCCCCTCCTCCTCCTCCCGGGTCACCCTCCCCCTCCTCCTCCTCCTCCTAGCGGGTCCCCCTCCCCCTCCTCCTCCTCCTAGCGGGTCCCCCTCCCCCCTCCTCCTCCTCCTAGCGGGTCACCCTCCCCCCTCCTCCTCCTCCTACCGGGTCACACTCCTCCTCCTCCCGGGTCACCCTCCCCCCCTCCTCCTCCTCCTACCGGGTCACCCTCAACCCTCCTCCTCCTCCTCCTCCTCCTCCTCCTCCTCCTCCTCCTCCTACCGGGTCACCCTCCCCCTTCCTCCTCCTCCTCCTCCTCCTCCTCCTCCTCCTCCTCCTCCTCCTCCCGGGTCACCCTCCCTCCTCCTCCTCCCTCCTCCTCCTACCGGGTCACCCTCCTCCTCCTCCTCCCTCCTCCTCCCTCCTCCTCCTCCCTCCTCCTCCCTCCTCCTCCTCCTCCTCCCTCCTCCTCCTCCTCCTCCTCCTCCTCCTCCTCCTCCTCCCCGGGTCACCCTCCCCCCTCCTCCTCCTCCCCGGGTCACCCTCCCTCCTGCTCCTCCTCCTCCCTCCTCCTCCCGGGTCACCCTCCTCCTCCTCCCTCCTCCTCCTCCTCCTCCTCCCTCCTCCTCCCGGGTCTCCCTCCTCCTCCTCCTCCGTCACCCTCCTCCTCCTCCCTCCTCCTCCCCGGGTCACCCTCCCCCCTCCTCCTCCTCCTCCTCCTCCTCCTCCTAGCGGGTCACCCTCCCCCCTCCTCCTCCTCCTAGCGGGTCACCCTCCTCCTCCTCCTCCCGGGTCACCCTCCCCCCTCCTCCTCCTCCTACCGGGTCACCCTCAACCCTCCTCCTCCTCCTCCTCCTCCTACCGGGTCACCCTCCCCCCCTCCCTCCCTCCTCCTCCTCCTCCTCCTCCTCCTCCTCCTCCTCCTCCTCCTCCCCGGGTCATCCTCCTCCTCCTCCTCCTCCTCCTCCTCCTCCCGGGTCACCCTCCCTCCTCCTCCTCCCTCCTACCGGGTCCTCCTCCTCCTCCTCCTCCTCCGGGTCACCCTCCCTCCTCCTCCTCCCTCCTACCGGGTCATCCTCCCCTCCTCCTCCTCCTCCTCCCGGGTCATCCTCCTCCTCCTCCTCCTCCTCCTCCCGGGTCACCCTCCCTCCTCCTCCTCCCTCCTACCGGGTCATCCTCCTCCTCCTCCTCCTCCTCCTCCTCCTCCTCCTCCTGCCGGGTCACCCTCCTCCTCCTCCTCCTCCCGGGTCACCCTCCCCCCCCCCCTCCTTCTACCGGGTCACCCTCCCCCCCCCCTCCTCCTACCGGGTCCTCCTCCTCCTCCTACCGGGTCACCCTCCCCCTCCTCCCCCCTCCTCCTCCTCCTGCCGGGTCACCCTCCTCCCTCCTCCTCCTCCTGCCGGGTCACCCTCCCCCCCTCCCCCCTCCTCCTCCCGGGTCACCCTCCTCCTCCTCCTCCTCCTCCCGGGTCACCCTCCTTCTACCGGGTCACCCTCCCTCCCCCCCTCCTCCTCCCGGGTCACCCTCCTCCTCCCGGGTCACCCTCCTTCTACCGGGTCACCCTCCCTCCCCCCCTCCTCCTCCCGGGTCACCCTCCTCCTCCCGGGTCACCCTCCTTCTACCGGGTCACCCTCCCTCCCCCCTCCTCCTCCCGGGTCACCCTCCCCCCTCCTCCTCCTCCCGGGTCACCCTCCCCCCTCCTCCTCCTCCCGGGTCACCCTCCCCCCTCCTCCTCCTCCCGGGTCACCCTCCCCCCTCCTCCTCCTCCTAGCGGGTCCCCCTCCCCCCTCCTCCTCCTCCTAGCGGGTCCCCCTCCCCCCTCCTCCTCCTCCTAGCGGGTCACCCTCCCCCCTCCTCCTCCTCCTCCTACCGGGTCACACTCCTCCTCCTCCCGGGTCACCCTCCCCCCTCCTCCTCCTCCTACCGGGTCACCCTCAACCCTCCTCCTCCTCCTCCTCCTCCTCCTCCTCCTCCTCCTCCTCCTCCTCCTCCTCCTCCTCCTCCTCCTCCTCCTCCTCCTCCCGGGTCACCCTCCCTCCTCCTCCTCCTCCTCCTCCTCCTCCCGGGTCACCCTCCCTCCTCCTCCTCCCTCCTCCTCCTCCTCCTACCGGGTCACCCTCCCCCTCCTCCTCCCTCCTCCTCCTCCTCCTCCTCCTCCTCCTCCTCCTCCTCCTCCTCCTCCTCCTCCTCCTCCTCCTCCTCCTCCTCCTCCTCCCCGGGTCACCCTCCCTCCTGCTCCTCCTCCTCCCCGGGTCACCCTCCCTCCTGCTCCTCCTCCTCCCTCCTCCTCCCGGGTCACCCTCCTCCTCCTCCTCCTCCCTCCTCCTCCCGGGTCTCCCTCCTCCTCCTCCTCCGTCACCCTCCTCCTCCTCCCTCCTCCTCCCGGGTCACCCTCCTCCTCCTCGGTCACTCCTCCTCCTCCTCCTCCTCCTCCCCCGGGTCACTCCTCCTCCTCCTCCTCCTCCTCCTCCTCCTCCTCCCGGGTCACCCTCCCTCCTGCTCCTCCTCCTCCCCGGGTCACCCTCCCTCCTGCTCCTCCTCCTCCCCGGGTCACCCTCCCTCCTGCTCCTCCTCCTCCCCGGGTCACCCTCCCTCCTGCTCCTCCTCCTCCCCGGGTCACCCTCCCTCCTGCTCCTCCTCCTCCCCGGGTCACCCTCCCTCCTCCTCCCTCCTCCTCCCCGGGTCACCCTCCCTCCTCCTCCTCCCTCCTCCTCCCGGGTCACCCTCCTCCTCCTCCTCCCTCCTCCTCCCGGGTCACCCTCCCTCCTGCTCCTCCTCCTCCCCGGGTCACCCTCCTCCTCCTCCTCCTCCCCGGGTCACCCTCCCTCCTGCTCCTCCTCCTCCCCGGGTCACCCTCCCTCCTGCTCCTCCTCCTCCCCGGGTCACCCTCCCTCCTGCTCCTCCTCCTCCCCGGGTCACCCTCCTCCTCCTCCTCCCTCCTCCTCCCGGGTCACCCTCCCTCCTGCTCCTCCTCCTCCCCGGGTCACCCTCCCTCCTGCTCCTCCTCCTCCCCGGGTCACCCTCCCTCCTCCTCCCTCCTCCTCCCCGGGTCACCCTCCCCTCCTCCTCCTCCCTCCTCCTCCCGGGTCACCCTCCTCCTCCTCCTCCCTCCTCCTCCCGGGTCACCCTCCCTCCTGCTCCTCCTCCTCCCCGGGTCACCCTCCTCCTCCTCCTCCTCCCTCCTCCTCCCGGGTCACCCTCCCTCCTGCTCCTCCTCCTCCCCGGGTCACCCTCCCTCCTGCTCCTCCTCCTCCCCGGGTCACCCTCCCTCCTGCTCCTCCTCCTCCCCGGGTCACCCTCCTCCTCCTCCTCCCTCCTCCTCCCGGGTCACCCTCCTCCTCCTCCTCCTCCTCCTCCTCCTCCTCCTCCTCCTCCTCCTCCTCCTCCTCCTCCTCCTCGTCACCCTCCTCCTCCTCGTCACCCTCCTCCTCCTCCTCCTCCTCCTCCTCCTCCTCCTCCTCCTCCTCCTCCGTCACCCTCCCTCCTCCTCCTCCGTCACCCTCCCTCCTCCTCCTCCCCCTCCTCCCGGGTCACCCTCCTCCCTCCTCCCTCTTCCTCCTCCCCCTCCTCCCGGGTCACCCTCCTCCCTCCTCCTCCTCCTCCTCCTACCGGGTCACCCTCCTCCCTCCTCCCTCTTCCTCGTCACCCTCCTCCCGGGTCACCCTCCTCCCTCCTCCTCCTACCGGGTCACCATCACCCCTTCCCTCTCCTCCCCCTGATTATTATACCCCTCCCCCTTTAGGGTCACCATCCCCTTCCCCCTCCAGGGTCTTCACCCCCCCCCAGGTTATTATAATCGTCCCCTCAGGGTCACCTTACTGCTCTGAAATCTCCATCCCCCCCACCACCCTTCCAGGTTGCCAGATCCTTCACCCTCCCTTTGGGGCCCCAGAACCCTCCCCCCTAATCACCAAACCCTTCACCATCCTAAATCACCAAACAGCTTTTTCTCCGGGTGGACAAGACCCCTGCACCCCCAGATCACCATCCCTACACCCTCCCACCGGGGCCCCAGACCCCACCCCCTCCCAGATCATTACACCCCCAGATCACCTCCTGAGTCATCAAACCCCTGCCGGGTCACCAACCCTACACCCTTCCTCCCTGGACACCAGACCCCTACTTCACCGGATCTCTGAACCCTCCACCTTTCTTTCCTAGTCACCAGACCCCTACCCTGAAAAGTCACTAAACCCTTCATCCTCCCTCCCGAGTCTCCAGACCCCCTCCCAAGTCACTAGACCCCTACCCTGAAAAGTCACTAAACCCTTCATCCTCCCTCCCGGGTCTCCAGGCCCCCTCCCAAGTCACTAGACCCCTACCCTGAAAAGTCACTAAACCCTTCATCCTCCCTCCCGAGTCTCCAGACCCCCTCCCAAGTCACTAGACCCCTACCCTGAAAAGTCACTAAACCACTCACCCTCCCTCCCGGGTCTCCAGACCCCCTCCCAAGTCACTAGACCCCTACCCTGAAAAGTCACTAAACCCTTCACCCTCCCTCCTGGGTCTCCAGACCCCCTCCCAAGTCACCAGACCCCTACCCTGAAAAGTCACTAAACCACTCACCCTCCCTCCTGGGTCTCCAGACCCCTACTCATTCAGGTCACTAAATCCTTCACCCTCCCTCCCGGGTCTCCAGGCCCCCTCCCAAGTCACCAGACCCCTACCCTGAAAAGTCACTAAACCCTTCATCCTCCCTCCTGGGTCTCCAGACCCCTACTCATTCAGGTCACTAAATCCTTCACCCTCCCTCCCGGGTCTCCAGGCCCCCTCCCAAGTCACCAGACCCCTACCCTGAAAAGTCACTAAACCCTTCACCCTCCCTCCTGGGTCTCCAGACCCCTGCTCATTCAGGTCACTAAACCCTTCACCCTCCCTCCTGGGTCTCCAGACCCCCTCCCAAGTCACCAGACCCCTAACCTGAAAAGACACTAAACCTTTTACCCTCCCTCCCGGGTCTCCCCCCCCCCCCCCCCTCCTTCCTGAGTCACCAGACCCCTACCCTGAAAAGTCACTAAACCACTCACCCTCCCTCCTGGGTCTCCAGACCCCTACTCATTCAGGTCACTAAATCCTTCACCCTCCCTCCCGGGTCTCCAGGCCCCCTCCCAAGTCACCAGACCCCTACCCTGAAAAGTCACTAAACCCTTCATCCTCCCTCCTGGGTCTCCAGACCCCTACTCATTCAGGTCACTAAATCCTTCACCCTCCCTCCCGGGTCTCCAGGCCCCCTCCCAAGTCACCAGACCCCTACCCTGAAAAGTCACTAAACCCTTCACCCTCCCTCCTGGGTCTCCAGACCCCTGCTCATTCAGGTCACTAAACCCTTCACCCTCCCTCCTGGGTCTCCAGACCCCCTCCCAAGTCACCAGACCCCTAACCTGAAAAGACACTAAACCTTTTACCCTCCCTCCCGGGTCTCCCCCCCCCCCCCCCTCCTTCCTGAGTCACCAGACCCCTACCCTGCAAAGTCACTAAACTTTTCACCCTCCCTCCTGGGTCTCCAGACCCCTACTCATTCAGGTCACTAAATCCTTCACCCCCCCCCCCCTCCTTTCCAAGTCACCAGACCCCTGCCCTGTGAAGTCACTAAACCCTTCACCCTCTCTTCCAGTCTTCCATTCCCCCTACCTCCTGGGTCACCAGACCCTTACTTCTCCAGGTCACTAAACCCTTCATCCTTCCTCCCGAGTCACTGGACCCCTAGCTGCTGAGTTACTAAACACTTCACTCTCCCTCTCAAGTCACCAGAACCCTACTCCGCCAGCTCATTAAATCCTTTACCCTCCTGGATCTCCAGGCAGCCCCCCTCCTTCCCGTGTCACCAGACCCCTACTTCTCCAGGTCACTAAACCCTTCATCCTCCCTCCTGGGTCGCCGAACCCCCTTCCTCTCCCGTAACCAGACCCCTCTCTGCATGGTCACTAATCCCTTCACCCTCTGAGTCACCAAACCCCCTACTCCGCTGGGTTACTAAACCCTTCAACCTTGTGCTTGGGTCTTCAAGCCCCCATCTTCCTGAGTCACCAGACCCCTACTCCACCAGTTCACTAAATCCTTCACCCTCCCTCACGTGTCACCAGACCCCTACTCCACCAGTTCACTAAATCCTTCACCCTCCCTCACATATCACCAGACCCCTACTCCACCAGTTCACTAAATCCTTCACCCTCCCTCACGTGTCACCAGACCCCTACTCCACCAGTACACTAAATCCTTCACCCTCCCTCACTGATCACCAGACCCCTACTCCACCAGTTCACTAAATCCTTCACCCTCCCTCACGTGTCACCAGACCCCTACTCCACCAGTTCACTAAATCCTTCACCCTCCCTCACAGATCACCAGACCCCTACTCCACCAGTTCACTAAATCCTTCACCCTCCCTCACGGATCACCAGACCCCTACTCCACCAGTTCACTAAATCCTTCACCCTCCCTCACGGATCACCAGACCCCTACTCCACCAGTACACTAAATCCTTCACCCTCCCTCACATATCACCAGACCCCTACTCCACCAGTTCACTAAATCCTTCACCCTCCCTCACGTGTCACCAGACCCCTACTCCACCAGATCACTAAATCCTTCACCCACCCTCACGGATCACCAGACCCCTACTCCACCAGATCACTAAATCCTTCACCCTCCCTCACATATCACCAGACCCCTACTCCACCAGTTCACTAAATCCTTCACCCTCCCTCACGTGTCACCAGACCCCTACTCCACCAGTTCACTAAATCCTTCACCCTCCCTCACTGATCACCAGACCCCTACTCCACCAGTTCACTAAATCCTTCACCCTCCCTCACATATCACCAGACCCCTACTCCACCAGTTCACTAAATCCTTCACCCTCCCTCACGTGTCACCAGACCCCTACTCCACCAGTACACTAAATCCTTCACCCTCCCTCACTGATCACCAGACCCCTACTCCACCAGTTCACTAAATCCTTCACCCTCCCTCACGTGTCACCAGACCCCTACTCCACCAGTTCACTAAATCCTTCACCCTCCCTCACAGATCACCAGACCCCTACTCCACCAGTTCACTAAATCCTTCACCCTCCCTCACGGATCACCAGACCCCTACTCCACCAGTTCACTAAATCCTTCACCCTCCCTCACGGATCACCAGACCCCTACTCCACCAGTACACTAAATCCTTCACCCTCCCTCACATATCACCAGACCCCTACTCCACCAGTTCACTAAATCCTTCACCCTCCCTCACGTGTCACCAGACCCCTACTCCACCAGATCACTAAATCCTTCACCCACCCTCACGGATCACCAGACCCCTACTCCACCAGATCACTAAATCCTTCACCCTCCCTCACTGATCACCAGACCCCTACTCCACCAGTACACTAAATCCTTCACCCTCCCTCACATATCACCAGACCCCTACTCCACCAGATCACTAAATCCTTCACCCTCCCTCACGGATCACCAGACCCCTACTCCACCAGATCACTAAATCCTTCACCCTCCCTCACGTGTCACCAGACCCCTACTCCACCAGTTCACTAAATCCTTCACCCTCCCTCACAGATCACCAGACCCCTACTCCACCAGTTCACTAAATCCTTCACCCTCCCTCACGGATCACCAGACCCCTACTCCACCAGTTCACTAAATCCTTCACCCTCCCTCACGGATCACCAGACCCCTACTCCACCAGTACACTAAATCCTTCACCCTCCCTCACATATCACCAGACCCCTACTCCACCAGTTCACTAAATCCTTCACCCTCCCTCACGTGTCACCAGACCCCTACTCCACCAGATCACTAAATCCTTCACCCTCCCTCACTGATCACCAGACCCCTACTCCACCAGTACACTAAATCCTTCACCCTCCCTCACATATCACCAGACCCCTACTCCACCAGATCACTAAATCCTTCACCCTCCCTCACGGATCACCAGACCCCTACTCCACCAGATCACTAAATCCTTCACCCTCCCTCACGTGTCACCAGACCCCTACTCCACCAGTTCACTAAATCCTTCACCCTCCCTCACGTGTCACCAGACCCCTACTCCACCAGTTCACTAAATCCTTCACCCTCCCTCACTGATCACCAGACCCCCTACTCCACCAGTTCACTAAATCCCTTACCCTCCCTCACATATCACCAGACCCCTACTCCACCAGTTCACTAAATCCTTCACCCTCCGTCACTGATCACCAGACCCCTACTCCACCAGTTCACTAAATCCTTCACCCTCCGTCACTGATCACCAGACCCCTACTCCACCAGTTCACTAAATCCTCCACCCTCCCTCACATGTCACCAGACCCCTACTCCACCAGTTCACTAAATCCTTCACCCTCCCTCACGGATCACCAGACCCCTACTCCACCAGTACACTAAATCCTTCACCCTCCCTCACATATCACCAGACCCCTACTCCACCAGATCACTAAATCCTTCACCCTCCCTCACATATCACCAGACCCCTACTCCACCAGTTCACTAAATCCTTCACCCTCCCTCACGTGTCACCAGACCCCTACTCCACCAGTACACTAAATCCTTCACCCTCCCTCACTGATCACCAGACCCCTACTCCACCAGTTCACTAAATCCTTCACCCTCCCTCACAGATCACCAGACCCCTACTCCACCAGTTCACTAAATCCTTCACCCTCCCTCACAGATCACCAGACCCCTACTCCACCAGATCACTAAATCCTTCACCCTCCCTCACAGATCACCAGACCCCTACTCCACCAGTACACTAAATCCTTCACCCTCCCTCACATGTCACCAGACCCCTACTCCACCAGTACACTAAATCCTTCACCCTCCCTCACATATCACCAGACCCCTACTCCACCAGTACACTAAATCCTTCACCCTCCCTCACATATCACCAGACCCCTACTCCACCAGTTCACTAAATCCTTCACCCTCCCTCACAGATCACCAGACCCCCTACTCCACCAGTTCACTAAATCCTTCACCCTCCCTCACGTGTCACCAGACCCCTACTCCACCAGTTCACTAAATCCTTCACCCTCCCTCACGTGTCACCAGACCCCTACTCCACCAGTACACTAAATCCTTCACCCTCCCTCACATATCACCAGACCCCTACTCCACCAGATCACTAAATCCTTCACCCTCCCTCACATATCACCAGACCCCTACTCCACCAGTTCACTAAATCCTTCACCCTCCCTCACTGATCACCAGACCCCTACTCCACCAGTTCACTAAATCCCTCACCCTCCCTCACAGATCACCAGACCCCTACTCCACCAGTACACTAAATCCTTCACCCTCCCTCACTGATCACCAGACCCCTACTCCACCAGTTCACTAAATCCTTCACCCTCCCTCACTGATCACCAGACCCCTACTCCACCAGTACACTAAATCCTTCACCCTCCCTCACTGATCACCAGACCCCTACTCCACCAGATCACTAAATCCTTCACCCTCCCTCACTGATCACCAGACCCCTACTCCACCAGTTCACTAAATCCTTCACCCTCCCTCACATGTCACCAGACCCCTACTCCACCAGTACACTAAATCCCTCACCCTCCCTCACTGATCACCAGACCCCTACTCCACCAGTTCACTAAATCCCTCACCCTCCCTCACTGATCACCAGACCCCTACTCCACCAGATCACTAAATCCTCCACCCTCCCTCACAGATCACCAGACCCCTACTCCACCAGATCACTAAATCCTCCACCCTCCCTCACAGATCACCAGACCCCCTACTCCACCAGTACACTAAATCCTTCACCCTCCCTCACATATCACCAGACCCCTACTCCACCAGTTCACTAAATCCTTCACCCTCCCTCACATATCACCAGACCCCTACTCCACCAGTTCACTAAATCCTTCACCCTCCCTCACATATCACCAGACCCCTACTCCACCAGATCACTAAATCCTTCACCCTCCCTCAGGGATCACCAGACCCCTACTCCACCAGATCACTAAATCCTCCACCCTCCCTCACAGATCACCAGACCCCTACTCCACCAGATCACTAAATCCTCCACCCTCCCTCACAGATCACCAGACCCCTACTCCACCAGATCACTAAATCCTCCACCCTCCCTCACAGATCACCAGACCCCCTACTCCACCAGTACACTAAATCCTTCACCCTCCCTCACATATCACCAGACCCCTACTCCACCAGTTCACTAAATCCTTCACCCTCCCTCACATATCACCAGACCCCTACTCCACCAGTTCACTAAATCCTTCACCCTCCCTCAGATATCACCAGACCCCTACTCCACCAGATCACTAAATCCTTCACCCTCCCTCAGGGATCACCAGACCCCTACTCCACCAGTTCACTAAATCCTTCACCCTCCCTCACTGATCACCAGACCCCTACTCCACCAGTACACTAAATCCTTCACCCTCCCTCACATATCACCAGACCCCTACTCCACCAGATCACTAAATCCTTCACCCTCCCGCACGGATCACCAGACCCCTACTCCACCAGTACACTAAATCCTTCACCCTCCCTCACATATCACCAGACCCCTACTCCACCAGATCACTAAATCCTTCACCCTCCCGCACGGATCACCAGACCCCTACTCCACCAGTTCACTAAATCCTTCACCCTCCCTCACATATCACCAGACCCCTACTCCACCAGATCACTAAATCCTTCACCCTCCCGCACGGATCACCAGACCCCTACTCCACCAGTTCACTAAATCCTTCACCCTCCCTCACATATCACCAGACCCCTACTCCACCAGATCACTAAATCCTTCACCCTCCCGCACGGATCACCAGACCCCTACTCCACCAGTTCACTAAATCCTTCACCCTCCCGCACGGATCACCAGACCCCTACTCCACCAGTACACTAAATCCTTCACCCTCCCTCACGTGTCACCAGACCCCTACTCCACCAGTTCACTAAATCCTTCACCCTCCCTCACATATCACCAGACCCCTACTCCACCAGTTCACTAAATCCTTCACCCACCCTCACATATCACCAGACCCCTACTCCACCAGTTCACTAAATCCTTCACCCTCCCTCACATATCACCAGACCCCTACTCCACCAGTTCACTAAATCCTTCACCCTCCTTCACTGATCACCAGACCCCTACTCCACCAGTACACTAAATCCTTCACCCTCCCTCACATATCACCAGACCCCTACTCCACCAGTTCACTAAATCCTTCACCCTCCCTCAGATATCACCAGACCCCTACTCCACCAGATCACTAAATCCTTCACCCTCCCTCAGGGATCACCAGACCCCTACTCCACCAGTTCACTAAATCCTTCACCCTCCCTCACTGATCACCAGACCCCTACTCCACCAGTACACTAAATCCTTCACCCTCCCTCACATGTCACCAGACCCCTACTCCACCAGTTCACTAAATCCTTCACCCTCCCGCACGGATCACCAGACCCCTACTCCACCAGTACACTAAATCCTTCACCCTCCCTCACGTGTCACCAGACCCCTACTCCACCAGTTCACTAAATCCCTCACCTTCCCTCACATATCACCAGACCCCTACTCCACCAGTACACTAAATCCTTCACCCTCCCTCACGGGTCACCAGACCCCTACTCCACCAGTACACTAAATCCTTCACCCTCCCTCACATATCACCAGACCCCTACTCCACCAGTACACTAAATCCTTCACCCTCCCTCACGTGTCACCAGACCCCTACTCCACCAGTTCACTAAATCCTTCACCCTCCCTCACTGATCACCAGACCCCTACTCCACCAGATCACTAAATCCTCCACCCTCCCTCACAGATCACCAGACCCCTACTCCACCAGATCACTAAATCCTCCACCCTCCCTCACAGATCACCAGACCCCTACTCCACCAGATCACTAAATCCTTCACCCTCCCTCACATATCACCAGACCCCTACTCCACCAGATCACTAAATCCTTCACCCTCCCTCACGTGTCACCAGACCCCTACTCCACCAGTACACTAAATCCCTCACCCTCCCTCACGTGTCACCAGACCCCTACTCCACCAGTACACTAAATCCTTCACCCTCCCTCACATATCACCAGACCCCTACTCCACCAGTACACTAAATCCTTCACCCTCCCTCACATATCACCAGACCCCTACTCCACCAGTACACTAAATCCTTCACCCTCCCTCACGGATCACCAGACCCCTACTCCACCAGATCACTAAATCCTTCACCCTCCCTCACGTGTCACCAGACCCCTACTCCACCAGTACACTAAATCCTTCACCCTCCCTCACATATCACCAGACCCCTACTCCACCAGTTCACTAAATCCTTCACCCTCCCTCACAGATCACCAGACCCCTACTCCACCAGTTCACTAAATCCTTCACCCTCCCTCACATATCACCAGACCCCTACTCCACCAGTACACTAAATCCTTCACCCTCCCTCACGTGTCACCAGACCCCTACTCCACCAGTTCACTAAATCCTTCACCCTCCCTCACTGATCACCAGACCCCTACTCCACCAGTTCACTAAATCCTTCACCCTCCCTCACATATCACCAGACCCCTACTCCACCAGTTCACTAAATCCTTCACCCTCCCTCACATATCACCAGACCCCTACTCCACCAGATCACTAAATCCTTCACCCTCCCTCATGGATCACCAGACCCCTACTCCACCAGTTCACTAAATCCTTCACCCTCCCTCATGGATCACCAGACCCCTACTCCACCAGTACACTAAATCCTTCACCCTCCCTCACGTGTCACCAGACCCCTACTCCACCAGTTCACTAAATCCTTCACCCTCCCTCACATATCACCAGACCCCTACTCCACCAGATCACTAAATCCTTCACCCTCCCTCATGGATCACCAGACCCCTACTCCACCAGTTCACTAAATCCTTCACCCTCCCTCATGGATCACCAGACCCCTACTCCACCAGTTCACTAAATCCTTCACCCTCCCTCACTGATCACCAGACCCCTACTCCACCAGTTCACTAAATCCTTCACCCTCCCTCACATATCACCAGACCCCTACTCCACCAGATCACTAAATCCTTCACCCTCCCTCACTGATCACCAGACCCCTACTCCACCAGTTCACTAAATCCTTCACCCTCCCTCACATATCACCAGACCCCTACTCCACCAGATCACTAAATCCTTCACCCTCCCTCATGGATCACCAGACCCCTACTCCACCAGTTCACTAAATCCCTCACCCTCCCTCACATAGCACCAGACCCCCTACTCCACCAGTACACTAAATCCTTCACCCTCCCTCACAGATCACCAGACCCCTACTCCACCAGTACACTAAATCCTTCACCCTCCCTCACATAGCACCAGACCCCCTACTCCACCAGTACACTAAATCCTTCACCCTCCCTCACAGATCACCAGACCCCTACTCCACCAGATCACTAAATCCTTCACCCTCCCTCACATATCACCAGACCCCTACTCCACCAGATCACTAAATCCTTCACCCTCCCTCACGTGTCACCAGACCCCTACTCCACCAGTTCACTAAATCCTTCACCCTCCCTCACGTGTCACCAGACCCCTACTCCACCAGTACACTAAATCCTTCACCCTCCCTCACATATCACCAGACCCCTACTCCACCAGTACACTAAATCCTTCACCCTCCCTCACTGATCACCAGACCCCTACTCCACCAGTACACTAAATCCTTCACCCTCCCTCACGTGTCACCAGACCCCTACTCCACCAGTACACTAAATCCCTCACCCTCCCTCACGTGTCACCAGACCCCTACTCCACCAGTACACTAAATCCCTCACCCTCCCTCACGTGTCACCAGACCCCTACTCCACCAGTACACTAAATCCTTCACCCTCCCTCACTGATCACCAGACCCCTACTCCACCAGTACACTAAATCCTTCACCCTCCCTCACGTGTCACCAGACCCCTACTCCACCAGTACACTAAATCCCTCACCCTCCCTCACAGATCACCAGACCCCTACTCCACCAGTTCACTAAATCCCTTACCCTCCCTCACATATCACCAGACCCCTACTCCACCAGTACACTAAATCCTTCACCCTCCCTCACATATCACCAGACCCCTACTCCACCAGATCACTAAATCCTTCACCCTCCCTCACTGATCACCAGACCCCTACTCCACCAGTTCACTAAATCCTTCACCCTCCCTCACATATCACCAGACCCCTACTCCACCAGTTCACTAAATCCTTCACCCTCCCTCACTGATCACCAGACCCCTACTCCACCAGTTCACTAAATCCTTCACCCTCCCTCACATATCACCAGACCCCTACTCCACCAGTACACTAAATCCTTCACCCTCCCTCACATATCACCAGACCCCTACTCCACCAGTACACTAAATCCTTCACCCTCCCTCACTGATCACCAGACCCCTACTCCACCAGATCACTAAATCCTTCACCCTCCCTCACATATCACCAGACCCCTACTCCACCAGTTCACTAAATCCTTCACCCTCCCTCACTGATCACCAGACCCCTACTCCACCAGTACACTAAATCCTTCACCCTCCCTCACATATCACCAGACCCCTACTCCACCAGTACACTAAATCCTTCACCCTCCCTCACATATCACCAGACCCCTACTCCACCAGATCACTAAATCCTTCACCCTCCCTCACATATCACCAGACCCCTACTCCACCAGTACACTAAATCCTTCACCCTCCCTCACTGATCACCAGACCCCTACTCCACCAGTTCACTAAATCCTTCACCCTCCCTCACATATCACCAGACCCCTACTCCACCAGTTCACTAAATCCTTCACCCTCCCTCACTGATCACCAGACCCCTACTCCACCAGTACACTAAATCCTTCACCCTCCCTCACATATCACCAGACCCCTACTCCACCAGTACACTAAATCCTTCACCCTCCCTCACATATCACCAGACCCCTACTCCACCAGATCACTAAATCCTTCACCCTCCCTCACATATCACCAGACCCCTACTCCACCAGTACACTAAATCCTTCACCCTCCCTCACTGATCACCAGACCCCTACTCCACCAGTTCACTAAATCCTTCACCCTCCCTCACATATCACCAGACCCCTACTCCACCAGTTCACTAAATCCTTCACCCTCCTTCACTGATCACCAGACCCCTACTCCACCAGTACACTAAATCCTTCACCCTCCCTCACGTGTCACCAGACCCCTACTCCACCAGTTCACTAAATCCTTCACCCTCCCTCACATATCACCAGACCCCTACTCCACCAGTTCACTAAATCCTTCACCCTCCCTCACATATCACCAGACCCCTACTCCACCAGTTCACTAAATCCTTCACCCTCCCTCACGTATCACCAGACCCCTACTCCACCAGTTCACTAAATCCTTCACCCTCCCTCACATATCACCAGACCCCTACTCCACCATGTTCCTAAACCCTTCATTCTCTCTCCCAGGTCACCAGACCCCTACTTCCCGGTGTCACACAATCCTAATGGGACACTTATGGAGAGATTACAGGAAGATTTATTGAGGTATATATTCTGATGTGCGATTCCTCTCCTCTCTTCTAGTGATCTCAGGATGGATCCCGACCAGGGAACAAGGAATCGCTATCCTCATCCTCCCCTGAGTACAGGTAATCCTCAGCCTCCTCCTCCCTGAGTACAGGTAATCCTCAGCCGCCTCCTCCCTGAGTACAGGTAATCCTCAGCCTCCTCCTCCCTGAGTACAGGTAATCCTCAGCCTCCTCCTCCTCCTCCCTGAGTACAGGTAATCCTCAGCCTCCTCCTCCTCCCCTGAGTACAGGTGATCCTCAGCCTCCTCCTCCTCCTCCCCTGAGTACAGGTGATCCTCAGCCTCCTCCTCCTCCCTGAGAACAGGTGATCCTCAGCCTCCTCCTCCTCCCTGAGAACAGGTGATCCTCACCCTCCTCCACCCCTGAGAACAGGTAATCCTCACCCTCCTCCACCCCTGAGAACAGGTGATCCTCACCCTCCTCCTCCCCTGAGAACAGGTGATCCTCAGCCTCCTCCCTCCTCCCCTGAGTACAGGTGATCCTCAGCCTCCTCCTCCTCCCTGAGAACAGGTGATCCTCAGCCTCCTCCTCCTCCCTGAGAACAGGTGATCCTCAGCCTCCTCCTCCCCTGAGAACAGGTAATCCTCACCCTCCTCCCTCCTCCCCTGAGTACAGGTGATCCTCAGCCTCCTCCCCTGAGTACAGGTGATCCTCAGCCTCCTCCCCTGAGTACAGGTGATCCTCAGCCTCCTCCCCTGAGTACAGGTGATCCTCAGCCTCCTCCCCTGAGTACAGGTGATCCTCAGCCTCCTACCCTGAGAACAGGTAATCCTCACCTTCCTCCTCCCCTGAGTATAGGTGATCCTCAGCCTCCTCCTCCCCTGAGTACAGGTAATCCTCAGCCTCCTCCTCCTCCCCTGAGTACAGGTAATCCTCAGCCTCCTCCTCCTCCCCTGAGTACAGGTAATCCTCACCCTCCTCCTCCTCTGAGTACAGGTAATCCTCACCCTCCTCCTCCTCCTCTGAGTACAGGTAATCCTCACCCTCCTCCTCCTCCTCTGAGTACAGGTAATCCTCACCCTCCTCCTCCTCACCTGAGTACAGGTAATCCTCACCCTCCTCCTCTTCCCCTGAGTACAGGTAATCCTCACCCTCCTCCTCTTCCCCTGAGTACAGGTAATCCTCACCCTCCTCCTCTTCCCCTGAGTACAGGTAATCCTCAGCCTCCTCCTCCTCCCCTGAGTACAGGTAATCCTCAGCCTCCTCCTCCTCCCCTGAGTACAGGTAATCCTCAGCCTCCTCCTCCTCCCCTGAGTACAGGTAATCCTCACCCTCCTCCTCCTCCTCCTCCCCTGAGTACAGGTAATACTCAGCCTCCTCCTCCTCACCTGAGTACAGGTAATCCTCACCCTCCTCCTCTGAGTACAGGCGATCCTCACCCTCCTCCTCCTCCTCCTCCTCCTCTTCCCCTGAGTACAGGTAATCCTCACCTGAGTACAGGTGATCCTCACCCTCCTCCTCCTCCTCACCTGAGTACAGGTGATCCTCACCCCCCTCCTCCTCACCTGAGTACAGGTAATCCTCACCCTCCTCCTCCTCACCTGAGTACAGGTAATCCTCACCCTCCTCCTCCTCACCTGAGTACAGGTAATCCTCACCCTCCTCCTCCTCACCTGAGTACAGGTAATCCTCACCCTCCTCCTCCTCACCTGAGTACAGGTAATCCTCACCCTCCTCCTCCTCACCTGAGTACAGGTAATCCTCACCCTCCTCCTCCTCACCTGAGTACAGGTAATCCTCACCCTCCTCCTCCTCCTCACCTGAGTACAGGTAATCCTCACCCTCCTCCTCCTCACCTGAGTACAGGTAATCCTCACCCTCCTCCTCCTCACCTGAGTACAGGTAATCCTCACCCTCCTCCTCCTCACCTGAGTACAGGTAATCCTCACCCTCCTCCTCCCCTGAGAACAGGTAATCCTCGCCCTCCTCCTCCTCTGAGAACAGGTAATCCTCACCCTCCTCCTCCTCCTCCCTGAGTACAGGTGATCCTCAGCCTCCTCCTCCTCCCTGAGAACAGGTGATCCTCACCCTCCTCCACCCCTGAGAACAGGTAATCCTCACCCTCCTCCACCCCTGAGAACAGGTAATCCTCACCCTCCTCCTCCCCTGAGAACAGGTAATCCTCACCCTCCTCCTCCTCCCCTGAGAACAGGTAATCCTCACCCTCCTCCACCCCTGAGAACAGGTAATCCTCACCCTCCTCCACCCCTGAGAACAGGTAATCCTCACCCTCCTCCTCCTCCTCCTCCCCTGAGTACAGGTAATACTCAGCCTCCTCCTCCTCACCTGAGTACAGGTAATCCTCACCCTCCTCCTCTGAGTACAGGCGATCCTCACCCTCCTCCTCCTCCTCCTCCTCCTCTTCTCCTGAGTACAGGTAATCCTCACCTGAGTACAGGTGATCCTCACCCTCCTCCTCCTCCTCACCTGAGTACAGGTGATCCTCACCCCCCTCCTCCTCCTCACCTGAGTACAGGTGATCCTCACCCTCCTCCTCCTCCTCACCTGAGTACAGGTGATCCTCAGCCTCCTCCTCCTCACCTGAGTACAGGT
Organism: Lithobates septentrionalis; assembly: GCA_037952835.1. Taxonomy (NCBI): domain Eukaryota; kingdom Metazoa; phylum Chordata; class Amphibia; order Anura; family Ranidae; genus Lithobates; species Lithobates septentrionalis. The sequence continues at coordinate 24,204 of JBBDGP010005317.1, forward strand.
AATCCTCAGCCTCCTCCTCTTCCCCTGAGTACAGGTGATCCTCAGCCTCCTCCTCCTCCCCTGAGTACAGGTGATCCTCAGCCTCCTCCTCCTCCCCTGAGTACAGGTAATCCTCAGCCTCCTCCTCCTCCCCTGAGTACAGGTAATCCTCAGCCTCCTCCTCCTCCCCTGAAAACAGGTAATCCTCACCCTCCTCCTCCTCTGAGTACAGGTGATCCTCACCCTCCTCCTCCTCCTCCTCCTCCTCCTCCTCCCCTGAGTACAGGTGATCCTCACCCTCCTCCTCCTCCTCCTCCTCCTCCTCCCCTGAGTACAGGTGATCCTCACCCTCCTCCTCCTCCTCCTCCTCCTCCTCCTCCCCTGAGTACAGGTGATCCTCACCCTCCTCCTCCTCCCCTGAGAACAGGTAATCCTCAGCCTATATAATATATATAATTCCTCAGCTCCCGTGTTGTACATGGGGGACTGCGTGTGTGCTCCTGATCCATGCTTGGGTCCTTTCCTCAGCTCCCGTACTGGACATGGGGGACTGCGTGTGTGCTCCTGATCCATGCTTGGGTCCTTTCCTCAGCTCCTGTGTTGTACATGGGGGACTGCGTGTGTGCTCCTGATCCATGCTTGGGTCCTTTCCTCAGCTCCCGTGCTGGACATGGGGGACTGCGTGTGTGCTCCTGATCCATGCTTGGGTCCTTTCCTCAGCTCCTGTGTTGTACATGGGGGACTGCGTGTGTGCTCCTGATCCATGCTTGGGTCCTTTCCTCAGCTCCCGTGCTGGACATGGGGGACTGCGTGTGTGCTCCTGATCCATGCTTGGGTCCTTTCCTCAGCTCCTGTACTGGACATGGGGGACTGCGTGTGTGCTCCTGATCCATGCTTGGGTCCTTTCCTCAGCTCCTGTGCTGGACATGGGGGACTGCGTGTGTGCTCCTGATCCATGCTTGGGTCCTTTCCTCAGCTCCTGTGCTGGACATGGGGGACTGCGTGTGTGCTCCTGGTCCATGCTTGGTTCTTTCCTCAGCTCCTGTACTGGACATGGGGGACTGCGTGTGTGCTCCTGGTCCATGCTTGGGTCCTTTCCTCAGCTCCCGTACTGGACATGGGGGACTGCGTGTGTGCTCCTGATCCATGCTTGGGTCCTTTCCTCAGCTCCTGTGCTGGACATGGGGGACTGCGTGTGTGCTCCTGATCCATGCTTGGGTCCTTTCCTCAGCTCCTGTGCTGGACATGGGGGACTGCGTGTGTGCTCCTGATCCATGCTTGGGTCCTTTCCTCAGCTCCTGTGCTGGACATGGGGGACTGCGTGTGTGCACCTGATCCATGCTTGGGTCCTTTCCTCAGCTCCTGTGCTGGACATGGGGGACTGCGTGTGTGCTCCTGATCCATGCTTGGGTCCTTTCCTCAGCTCCTGTGCTGGACATGGGGGACTGCGTGTGTGCTCCTGATCCATGCTTGGGTCCTTTCCTCAGCTCCTGTGCTGGACATGGGGGACTGCGTGTGTGCTCCTGATCCATGCTTGGGTCCTTTCCTCAGCTCCCGTACTGGACATGGGGGACTGCGTGTGTGCTCCTGATCCATGCTTGGGTCCTTTCCTCAGCTCCTGTGCTGGACATGGGGGACTGCGTGTGTGCTCCTGATCCATGCTTGGGTCCTTTCCTCAGCTCCCGTACTGGACATGGGGGACTGCGTGTGTGCTCCTGATCCATGCTTGGGTCCTTTCCTCAGCTCCCGTGCTGGACATGGGGGACTGCGTGTGTGCTCCTGGTCCATGCTTGGGTCCTTTCCTCAGCTCCCGTACTGGACATGGGGGACTGCGTGTGTGCTCCTGATCCATGCTTGGGTCCTTTCCTCAGCTCCCGTGTTGTACATGGGGGACTGCGTGTGTGCTCCTGGTTCATGCTTGGGTCCTTTCCTCAGCTCCTGTGCTGCACGTGGGGGACTGCGTGTGTGCTCCTGATCCATGCTTGGGTCCTTTCCTCAGCTTCCGTACTGGACATGGGGGACTGCGTGTGTGCTCCTGATCCATGCTTGGGTCCTTTCCTCAGCTCCTGTGCTGGACATGGGGGACTGCGTGTGTGCTCCTGATCCATGCTTGGGTCCTTTCCTCAGCTCCTGTGCTGGACATGGGGGACTGCGTGTGTGCTCCTGATCCATGCTTGGGTCCTTTCCTCAGCTTCCGTACTGGACATGGGGGACTGCGTGTGTGCTCCTTATCCATGCTTGGGTCCTTTCCTCAGCTCCTGTGCTGGACATGGGGGACTGCGTGTGTGCTCCTGGTCCATGCTTGGTTCTTTCCTCAGCTCCCGTACTGGACATGGGGGACTGCGTGTGTGCTCCTGATCCATGCTTGGGTCCTTTCCTCAGCTCCCGTACTGGACATGGGGGACTGCGTGTGTGCTCCTGATCCATGCTTGGGTCCTTTCCTCAGCTCCCGTGTTGTACATGGGGGACTGCGTGTGTGCTCCTGATCCATGCTTGGGTCCTTTCCTCAGCTCCCGTGCTGGACATGGGGGACTGCGTGTGTGCTCCTGATCCATGCTTGGGTCCTTTCCTCAGCTCCCGTGTTGTACATGGGGGACTGCGTGTGTGCTCCTGATCCATGCTTGGGTCCTTTCCTCAGCTCCCGTGCTGGACATGGGGGACTGCGTGTGTGCTCCTGATCCATGCTTGGGTCCTTTCCTCAGCTCCCGTGCTGGACATGGGGGACTGCGTGTGTGCTCCTGATCCATGCTTGGGTCCTTTCCTCAGCTCCCGTGTTGTACATGGGGGACTGCGTGTGTGCTCCTGATCCATGCTTGGGTCCTTTCCTCAGCTCCTGTGCTGGACATGGGGGACTGCGTGTGTGCTCCTGATCCATGCTTGGGTCCTTTCCTCAGCTCCTGTGCTGGACATGGGGGACTGCGTGTGTGCTCCTGATCCATGCTTGGGTCCTTTCCTCAGCTCCCGTACTGGACATGGGGGACTGCGTGTGTGCTCCTGATCCATGCTTGGGTCCTTTCCTCAGCTCCTGTGCTGGACATGGGGGACTGCGTGTGTGCTCCTGATCCATGCTTGGGTCCTTTCCTCAGCTTCCGTACTGGACATGGGGGACTGCGTGTATGCTCCTGATCCATGCTTGGGTCCTTTCCTCAGCTCCTGTGCTGGACATGGGGGACTGCGTGTGTGCTCCTGATCCATGCTTGGGTCCTTTCCTCAGCTCCCGTACTGGACATGGGGGACTGCGCGTGTGCACCTGATCCATGCTTGGGTCCTTTCCTCAGCTCCTGTACTGGACATGGGGGACTGCGTGTGTGCTCCTGATCCATGCTTGGGTCCTTTCCTCAGCTTCCGTACTGGACATGGGGGACTGCGTGTGTGCTCCTGATCCATGCTTGGGTCCTTTCCTCAGCTCCTGTGCTGGACATGGGGGACTGCGTGTGTGCTCCTGATCCATGCTTGGGTCCTTTCCTCAGCTCCTGTGCTGGACATGGGGGACTGCGTGTGTGCTCCTGGTCCATGCTTGGTTCTTTCCTCAGCTCCTGTACTGGACATGGGGGACTGCGTGTGTGCTCCTGGTCCATGCTTGGGTCCTTTCCTCAGCTCCCGTACTGGACATGGGGGACTGCGTGTGTGCTCCTGATCCATGCTTGGGTCCTTTCCTCAGCTCCTGTGCTGGACATGGGGGACTGCGTGTGTGCTCCTGATCCATGCTTGGGTCCTTTCCTCAGCTCCTGTGCTGGACATGGGGGACTGCGTGTGTGCACCTGATCCATGCTTGGGTCCTTTCCTCAGCTCCTGTGCTGGACATGGGGGACTGCGTGTGTGCTCCTGATCCATGCTTGGGTCCTTTCCTCAGCTCCTGTGCTGGACATGGGGGACTGCGTGTGTGCTCCTGATCCATGCTTGGGTCCTTTCCTCAGCTCCTGTGCTGGACATGGGGGACTGCGTGTGTGCTCCTGATCCATGCTTGGGTCCTTTCCTCAGCTCCCGTACTGGACATGGGGGACTGCGTGTGTGCTCCTGATCCATGCTTGGGTCCTTTCCTCAGCTCCTGTGCTGGACATGGGGGACTGCGTGTGTGCTCCTGATCCATGCTTGGGTCCTTTCCTCAGCTCCCGTACTGGACATGGGGGACTGCGTGTGTGCTCCTGATCCATGCTTGGGTCCTTTCCTCAGCTCCCGTGCTGGACATGGGGGACTGCGTGTGTGCTCCTGGTCCATGCTTGGGTCCTTTCCTCAGCTCCCGTACTGGACATGGGGGACTGCGTGTGTGCTCCTGGTCCATGCTTGGGTCCTTTCCTCAGCTCCCGTGTTGTACATGGGGGACTGCGTGTGTGCTCCTGGTTCATGCTTGGGTCCTTTCCTCAGCTCCTGTGCTGCACGTGGGGGACTGCGTGTGTGCTCCTGATCCATGCTTGGGTCCTTTCCTCAGCTTCCGTACTGGACATGGGGGACTGCGTGTGTGCTCCTGATCCATGCTTGGGTCCTTTCCTCAGCTCCTGTGCTGGACATGGGGGACTGCGTGTGTGCTCCTGATCCATGCTTGGGTCCTTTCCTCAGCTCCTGTGCTGGACATGGGGGACTGCGTGTGTGCTCCTGATCCATGCTTGGGTCCTTTCCTCAGCTTCCGTACTGGACATGGGGGACTGCGTGTGTGCTCCTTATCCATGCTTGGGTCCTTTCCTCAGCTCCTGTGCTGGACATGGGGGACTGCGTGTGTGCTCCTGGTCCATGCTTGGTTCTTTCCTCAGCTCCCGTACTGGACATGGGGGACTGCGTGTGTGCTCCTGATCCATGCTTGGGTCCTTTCCTCAGCTCCCGTACTGGACATGGGGGACTGCGTGTGTGCTCCTGATCCATGCTTGGGTCCTTTCCTCAGCTCCCGTGTTGTACATGGGGGACTGCGTGTGTGCTCCTGATCCATGCTTGGGTCCTTTCCTCAGCTCCCGTGCTGGACATGGGGGACTGCGTGTGTGCTCCTGATCCATGCTTGGGTCCTTTCCTCAGCTCCCGTGTTGTACATGGGGGACTGCGTGTGTGCTCCTGATCCATGCTTGGGTCCTTTCCTCAGCTCCCGTGCTGGACATGGGGGACTGCGTGTGTGCTCCTGATCCATGCTTGGGTCCTTTCCTCAGCTCCCGTGCTGGACATGGGGGACTGCGTGTGTGCTCCTGATCCATGCTTGGGTCCTTTCCTCAGCTCCCGTGTTGTACATGGGGGACTGCGTGTGTGCTCCTGATCCATGCTTGGGTCCTTTCCTCAGCTCCTGTGCTGGACATGGGGGACTGCGTGTGTGCTCCTGATCCATGCTTGGGTCCTTTCCTCAGCTCCTGTGCTGGACATGGGGGACTGCGTGTGTGCTCCTGATCCATGCTTGGGTCCTTTCCTCAGCTCCCGTACTGGACATGGGGGACTGCGTGTGTGCTCCTGATCCATGCTTGGGTCCTTTCCTCAGCTCCTGTGCTGGACATGGGGGACTGCGTGTGTGCTCCTGATCCATGCTTGGGTCCTTTCCTCAGCTTCCGTACTGGACATGGGGGACTGCGTGTATGCTCCTGATCCATGCTTGGGTCCTTTCCTCAGCTCCTGTGCTGGACATGGGGGACTGCGTGTGTGCTCCTGATCCATGCTTGGGTCCTTTCCTCAGCTCCCGTACTGGACATGGGGGACTGCGCGTGTGCACCTGATCCATGCTTGGGTCCTTTCCTCAGCTCCTGTACTGGACATGGGGGACTGCGTGTGTGCTCCTGATCCATGCTTGGGTCCTTTCCTCAGCTTCCGTACTGGACATGGGGGACTGCGTGTGTGCTCCTGATCCATGCTTGGGTCCTTTCCTCAGCTCCTGTGCTGGACATGGGGGACTGCGTGTGTGCTCCTGATCCATGCTTGGGTCCTTTCCTCAGCTCCTGTGCTGGACATGGGGGACTGCGTGTGTGCTCCTGATCCATGCTTGGGTCCTTTCCTCAGCTCCCGTACTGGACATGGGGGACTGCGTGTGTGCTCCTGATCCATGCTTGGGTCCTTTCCTCAGCTCCTGTGCTGGACATGGGGGACTGCGTGTGTGCTCCTGATCCATGCTTGGGTCCTTTCCTCAGCTCCCGTACTGGACATGGGGGACTGCGTGTGTGCTCCTGATCCATGCTTGGGTCCTTTCCTCAGCTCCCGTGCTGGACATGGGGGACTGCGTGTGTGCTCCTGGTCCATGCTTGGGTCCTTTCCTCAGCTCCCGTACTGGACATGGGGGACTGCGTGTGTGCTCCTGATCCATGCTTGGGTCCTTTCCTCAGCTCCCGTGTTGTACATGGGGGACTGCGTGTGTGCTCCTGGTTCATGCTTGGGTCCTTTCCTCAGCTCCTGTGCTGCACGTGGGGGACTGCGTGTGTGCTCCTGATCCATGCTTGGGTCCTTTCCTCAGCTTCCGTACTGGACATGGGGGACTGCGTGTGTGCTCCTGATCCATGCTTGGGTCCTTTCCTCAGCTCCTGTGCTGGACATGGGGGACTGCGTGTGTGCTCCTGATCCATGCTTGGGTCCTTTCCTCAGCTCCTGTGCTGGACATGGGGGACTGCGTGTGTGCTCCTGATCCATGCTTGGGTCCTTTCCTCAGCTTCCGTACTGGACATGGGGGACTGCGTGTGTGCTCCTTATCCATGCTTGGGTCCTTTCCTCAGCTCCTGTGCTGGACATGGGGGACTGCGTGTGTGCTCCTGGTCCATGCTTGGTTCTTTCCTCAGCTCCCGTACTGGACATGGGGGACTGCGTGTGTGCTCCTGATCCATGCTTGGGTCCTTTCCTCAGCTCCCGTACTGGACATGGGGGACTGCGTGTGTGCTCCTGATCCATGCTTGGGTCCTTTCCTCAGCTCCCGTGTTGTACATGGGGGACTGCGTGTGTGCTCCTGATCCATGCTTGGGTCCTTTCCTCAGCTCCCGTGCTGGACATGGGGGACTGCGTGTGTGCTCCTGATCCATGCTTGGGTCCTTTCCTCAGCTCCCGTGTTGTACATGGGGGACTGCGTGTGTGCTCCTGATCCATGCTTGGGTCCTTTCCTCAGCTCCCGTGCTGGACATGGGGGACTGCGTGTGTGCTCCTGATCCATGCTTGGGTCCTTTCCTCAGCTCCCGTGCTGGACATGGGGGACTGCGTGTGTGCTCCTGATCCATGCTTGGGTCCTTTCCTCAGCTCCCGTGTTGTACATGGGGGACTGCGTGTGTGCTCCTGATCCATGCTTGGGTCCTTTCCTCAGCTCCTGTGCTGGACATGGTGGACTGTGTGTGTGCTCCTGATCCATGCTTGGGTCCTTTCCTCAGCTCCTGTGCTGGACATGGTGGACTGTGTGTGTGCTCCTGATCCATGCTTGGGTCCTTTCCTCAGCTCCCGTGCTGGACATGGGGGACTGCGTGTGTGTGCTCCTGATCCATGCTTGGGTCCTTTCCTCAGCTCCCGTGCTGGACATGGGGGACTGCGTGTGTGCTCCTGGTCCATGCTTGGGTCCTTTCCTCAGCTCCTGTACTGGACATGGGGGACTGCGTGTGTGCTCCTGATCCATGCTTGGGTCCTTTCCTCAGCTCCCATGCTGGACATGGGGGACTGCGTGTGTGCACCTGATCCATGCTTGGGTCCTTTCCTCAGCTCCCGTGCTGGACATGGGGGACTGCGTGTGTGCACCTGATCCATGCTTGGGTCCTTTTCCTCAGCTCCTGTACTGGACATGGGGGACTGCGTGTGTGCTCCTGATCCATGCTTGGGTCCTTTCCTCAGCTCCCGTGCTGGACATGGTGGACTGCGTGTGTGCACCTGATCCATGCTTGGGTCCTTTCCTCAGGTCCCGTGCTGGACATGGGGGACTGCGTGTGTGCTCCTGATCCATGCTTGGGTCCTTTCCTCAGCTCCCGTGCTGGACATGGTGGACTGCGTGTGTGCACCTGATCCATGCTTGGGTCCTTTCCTCAGGTCCCGTGCTGGACATGGGGGACTGCGTGTGTGCTCCTGATCCATGCTTGGGTCCTTTCCTCAGCTCCCGTACTGGACATGGGGGACTGCGTGTGTGCTCCTGATCCATGCTTGGGTCCTTTCCTCAGCTCCCGTGTTGTACATGGGGGACTGCGTGTGTGCTCCTGATCCATGCTTGGGTCCTTTCCTCAGCTCCCGTGTTGTACATGGGGGACTGCGTGTGTGCTCCTGATCCATGCTTGGGTCCTTTCCTCAGCTCCCGTACTGGACATGGGGGACTGCGTGTGTGCACCTGATCCATGCTTGGGTCCTTTCCTCAGCTCCCGTACTGGACATAATTATCTGGCTGACCTCCGGCAGGTGGTATCACATGGCCTAATATCAGCTCTTATGTGAGGACTTTCAGTTATGGTCGTTTATTTGTTCATCATCATCTTTAATCCCTCTACCCCTCCAGTCTATGGTTATATCCAACTATAATGGTGATTTTTTTATCTCCTTTTTAGTATATGGATGAACTTACTCCTGATGAGTGGATAGAAGTCCATGAAACGTCGTTGAGATTCTAGATGGTTTTTATTGCTCCACCACCCTGATATAATGTTATGCCCACTCCATTTGGGGACTGTGATGTATAATATTTACTTTCTGTGTCATGTTGGTGACTATCCTCAATATGTATGTTACTTTGTATTTTATATACCAAAGTGCTATTATGTGTTTATATGGGTTGATCCATGCCCTATCTTTGGTCTAATAAAGAATACAATTTTTTACAAGTCCCACCCTCCCCCCTCTTTTCTGCATAAGCAACCAGGGATGGGGGTGCAATATTCCCCATCCCAAATATTCTCTTTATTCTTTGATGAAGTCATTGTGGTTTATGTTTCACCGATACATTGTATGCTAATGAGGTTGGCACGCCATAAGGCTGGAGGCGTGGTCTTCTACTGATGAAATAATTCGCTGGTATTACTGTCTTCAGTAATCGTTTCCACTTCCTGACAACCATCTTCATCCTTCTCCGTACTTGAGAACGAGTCATCTTCATCCCCGTCATAGTACTTCACCTCCTTCCTCATCAATACTCACCCTAATCATAGTACTCACCACCACCATCCTCATCAATACTCACCCTAGTCATAGTACTTCACCTCCTTCCTCATCAATACTCACCCTAGTCATAGTACTCACCACCACCATCCTCATCAATACTCACCCTAGTCATAGTACTCACCACCTCCTTCCTCATCAATACTCACCCTAGTCATAGTACTCACCACCACCATCCTCATCAATACTCACCCTAGTCATAGTACTCACCACCTCCTTCCTCATCAATACTCACCCTAGTCATAGTACTCACCACCACCATCCTCATCAATACTCATTACTCACCCCAGTCATAGTACTTCACCTCCTTCCTCATCAATACTCACCCTAGTCATAGTACTCACCACCTCCATCAATGCTCACCCTAGTCATAGTACTTCACCTCCATCAATACTCACCCTAGTCATAGTACTCACCACCACCATCCTCATCAATACTCACCCTAGTCATAGTACTCACCACCACAATCCTCATCAATACTCACCCTAGTCATAGTACTCACCACCACCATCCTCATCAATACTCATTACTCACCCCAGTCATAGTACTTCACCTCCTTCCTCATCAATACTCACCCTAGTCATAGTACTCACCACCTCCATCAATACTCACCCTAGTCATAGTACTCACCACCATCAATACTCACCCTAGTCATAGTACTCACCACCACCATCCTCATCAATACTCACCCTAGTCATAGTACTCACCACCACCATCCTCATCAATACTCACCCTAGTCATAGTACTCACCACCACCATCCTCATCAATACTCACCCTAGTCATAGTACTCACCACCACCATCCTCATCAATACTCACCCTAGTCATAGTACTCACCACCACCATCCTCATCAATACTCACCCTAGTCATAGTACTTCACCTCCTTCCTCATCAATACTCACCCTAGTCATAGTACTCACCACCACCATCCTCATCAATACTCATTACTCACCCCAGTCATAGTACTTCACCTCCTTCCTCATCAATACCCACCCTAGTCCTAGTACTTCACCTCCTTCCTCATCAATACTCACCCTAGTCATAGTACTCACCACCACCATCCTCATCAATACTCATTACTCACCCCAGTCATAGTACTTCACCTCCTTCCTCATCAATACTCACCCCAGTCATAGTACTCACCACCACCATCCTCATCAATACTCACCCTAGTCATAGTACTTCACCTCCTTCCTCATCAATACTCACCCCAGTCATAGTACTCACCACCACCATCCTCATCAATACTCATTACTCACCCCAGTCATAGTACTTCACCTCCTTCCTCATCAATACCCACCCTAGTCCTAGTACTTCACCTCCTTCCTCATCAATACTCACCCTAGTCATAGTACTCACCACCACCATCCTCATCAATACTCATTACTCACCCCAGTCATAGTACTTCACCTCCTTCCTCATCAATACTCACCCTAGTCATAGTACTCACCACCACCATCCTCATCAATACTCACCCTAGTCATAGTACTTCACCTCCTTCCTCATCAATACTCACCCCAGTCATAGTACTTCACCTCCTTCCTCATCAATACCCACCCTAGTCCTAGTACTTCACCTCCTTCCTCATCAATACTCACCCTAGTCATAGTACTCACCACCACCATCCTCATCAATACTCATTACTCACCCCAGTCATAGTACTTCACCTCCTTCCTCATCAATACCCACCCTAGTCCTAGTACTTCACCTCCTTCCTCATCAATACTCACCCTAGTCATAGTACTCACCACCACCATCCTCATCAATACTCATTACTCACCCCAGTCATAGTACTTCACCTCCTTCCTCATCAATACTCACCCTAGTCATAGTACTCACCACCTCCATCAATACTCACCCTAGTCATAGTACTCACCACCATCAATACTCACCCTAGTCATAGTACTCACCACCACCATCCTCATCAATACTCACCCTAGTCATAGTACTCACCACCACCATCCTCATCAATACTCACCCTAGTCATAATACTCACCACCACCATCCTCATCAATACTCACCCTAGTCATAGTACTCACCACCACCATCCTCATCAATACTCACCCTAGTCATAGTACTCACCACCACCATCCTCATCAATACTCACCCTAGTCATAGTACTTCACCTCCTTCCTCATCAATACTCACCCTAGTCATAGTACTCACCACCACCATCCTCATCAATACTCATTACTCACCCCAGTCATAGTACTTCACCTCCTTCCTCATCAATACCCACCCTAGTCCTAGTACTTCACCTCCTTCCTCATCAATACTCACCCTAGTCATAGTACTCACCACCACCATCCTCATCAATACTCATTACTCACCCCAGTCATAGTACTTCACCTCCTTCCTCATCAATACTCACCCCAGTCATAGTACTCACCACCACCATCCTCATCAATACTCACCCTAGTCATAGTACTCACCACCTCCATCAATACTCACCCTAGTCATAGTACTCACCACCACCATCCTCATCAATACTCATTACTCACCCCAGTCATAGTACTTCACCTCCTTCCTCATCAATACTCACCCTAGTCATAGTACTCACCACCTCCATCAATGCTCACCCTAGTCCTAGTACTTCACCTCCATCAATACTCACCCTAGTCATAGTACTTCACCTCCTTCCTCATCAATACTCACCCTAGTCATAGTACTCACCACCACCATCCTCATCAATACTCATTACTCACCCCAGTCATAGTACTTCACCTCCTTCCTCATCAATACTCACCCTAGTCATAGTACTCACCACCTCCATCAATGCTCACCCTAGTCCTAGTACTTCACCTCCATCAATACTCACCCTAGTCATAGTACTTCACCTCCTTCCTCATCAATACTCACCCTAGTCATAGTACTCACCACCACCATCCTCATCAATACTCATTACTCACCCCAGTCATAGTACTTCACCTCCTTCCTCATCAATACTCACCCTAGTCATAGTACTCACCACCACCATCCTCATCAATACTCATTACTCACCCCAGTCATAGTACTTCACCTCCTTCCTCATCAATACTCACCCTAGTCATAGTACTCACCACCTCCATCAATACTCACCCTAGTCATAGTACTCACCACCACCATCCTCATCAATACTCACCCTAGTCATAGTACTCACCACCACCATCCTCATCAATACTCACCCTAGTCATAGTACTCACCACCTCCATCCTCATCAATACTCACCCCAGTCATAGTACTTCACCTCCATCCTCATCAATACTCACCCTAGTCATAGTACTTCACCTCCTTCCTCATCAATACTCACCCTAGTCATAGTACTTCACCTCCTTCCTCATCAATACTCACCCTAGTCATAGTACTTCACCTCCATCCTCATCAATACTCATTACTCACCCCAGTCATAGTACTTCACCTCCTTCCTCATCAATACTCACCCCAGTCATAGTACTCACCACCTCCATCCTCATCAATACTCATTACTCACCCCAGTCATAGTACTCACCACCTCCATCCTCATCAATACTCACCCCAGTCATAGTACTCACCACCACCATCCTCATCAATACTCACCCCAGTCATAGTACTCACCACCTCCATCCTCATCAATACTCACCCCAGTCATAGTACTCACCACCTCCATCAATACTCACCCCAGTCATAGTACTCACCACCTCCATCAATACTCACCCCAGTCATAGTACTCACCACCTCCATCCTCATCAATACTCACCCCAGTCATAGTACTCACCACCACCATCCTCATCAATACTCACCTAGTCATAGTACTCACCACCTCCATCCTCATCAATACTCACCCCAGTCATAGTACTCACCACCACCATCCTCATCAATACTCACCCTAGTCCTAGTACTCACCACCACCATCCTCATCAATACTCACCCCAGTCATAGTACTCACCACCTCCATCAATACTCACCCCAGTCATAGTACTCACCACCTCCATCAATACTCACCCCAGTCATAGTACTCACCACCTCCATCAATACTCACCCCAGTCATAGTACTCACCACCTCCATCCTCATCAATACTCACCTAGTCATAGTACTCACCACCTCCATCCTCATCAATACTCACCCCAGTCATAGTACTCACCACCACCATCCTCATCAATACTCACCCCAGTCATAGTACTCACCACCACCATCCTCATCGATACTCACCCCAGTCCTAGTACTCACCACCACCATCCTCATCAATACTCACCCCAGTCATAGTACTTCACCTCCTTCCTCATCAATACTCACCCTAGTCATAGTACTCACCACCACCATCCTCATCAATACTCATTACTCACCCCAGTCATAGTACTTCACCTCCTTCCTCATCAATACTCACCCTAGTCATAGTACTCACCACCTCCATCCTCATCAATACTCACCTAGTCATAGTACTCACCACCTCCATCCTCATCAATACTCACCTAGTCATAGTACTCACCACCTCCATCAATACTCACCCCAGTCATAGTACTCACCACCTCCATCCTCATCAATACTCACCCCAGTCATAGTACTCACCACCACCATCCTCATCAATACTCACCCCAGTCATAGTACTCACCACCTCCATCCTCATCAATACTCACCTAGTCATAGTACTCACCACCTCCATCCTCATCAATACTCACCCCAGTCATAGTACTCACCACCTCCATCCTCATCAATACTCACCCCAGTCATAGTACTCACCACCACCATCCTCATCAATACTCACCCCAGTCATAGTACTCACCACCTCCGTCAATACTCACCCTAGTCATAGTACTCACCACCTCCATCAATACTCACCCCAGTCATAGTACTCACCACCTCCATCCTCATCAATACTCACCTAGTCATAGTACTCACCACCTCCATCAATACTCACCCCAGTCATAGTACTCACCACCTCCATCCTCATCAATACTCACCCCAGTCATAGTACTTCACCTCCTTCCTCATCAATACTCACCCTAGTCATAGTACTCACCACCACCATCCTCATCAATACTCATTACTCACCCCAGTCATAGTACTTCACCTCCTTCCTCATCAATACTCACCCTAGTCATAGTACTCACCACCTCCATCCTCATCAATACTCACCCCAGTCATAGTACTCACCACCTCCATCCTCATCAATACTCACCCCAGTCATAGTACTCACCACCACCATCCTCATCAATACTCACCCCAGTCATAGTACTCACCACCTCCATCCTCATCAATACTCACCTAGTCATAGTACTCACCACCTCCATCCTCATCAATACTCACCCCAGTCATAGTACTCACCACCTCCATCCTCATCAATACTCACCCCAGTCATAGTACTCACCACCACCATCCTCATCAATACTCACCCCAGTCATAGTACTCACCACCTCCGTCAATACTCACCCTAGTCATAGTACTCACCACCTCCATCAATACTCACCCCAGTCATAGTACTCACCACCTCCATCCTCATCAATACTCACCTAGTCATAGTACTCACCACCTCCATCAATACTCACCCCAGTCATAGTACTCACCACCTCCATCCTCATCAATACTCACCTAGTCATAGTACTCACCACCTCCATCCTCATCAATACTCACCCCAGTCATAGTACTCACCACCTCCATCCTCATCAATACTCACCCCAGTCATAGTACTCACCACCTCCGTCAATACTCACCCTAGTCATAGTACTCACCACCTCCATCAATACTCACCCCAGTCATAGTACTCACCACCTCCATCCTCATCAATACTCACCCTAGTCATAGTACTCACCACCTCCATCAATACTCACCCCAGTCATAGTACTCACCACCTCCATCCTCAGCAATACTCACCCCAGTCATAGTACTCACCACCTCCATCCTCAGCAGTACTCACCCCAGTCATAGTACTTCACCTCCATCAATACTCACCCTAGTCATAGTACTCACCACCTCCATCAATACTCACCCTAGTCCTAGTACTCACCACCTCCATCCTCATCAATACTCACCCCAGTCATAGTACTCACCACCTCCATCCTCATCAATACTCACCCTAGTCATAGTACTCACCACCTCCATCAATACTCACCCCAGTCATAGTACTCACCACCTCCATCCTCATCAATACTCACCCTAGTCATAGTACTCACCACCTCCATCCTCATCAATACTCACCCTAGTCCTAGTACTTCACCTCCATCCTCATCAATACTCACCCCAGTCATAGTACTCACCACCTCCATCAATACTCACCCTAGTCATAGTACTTCACCTCCATCCTCATCAATACTCACCCTAGTCATAGTACTCACAGCCTTCATCCTCATCAATACTCACCCTAGTCCTAGTACTCACCACCTCCATCAATACTCACCCTAGTCCTAGTACTCACCACCTCCATCAATACTCACCCTAGTCCTAGTACTCACCACCTCCATCAATACTCACCCTAGTCATAGTACTTCACCTCCATCCTCATCAATACTCACCCTAGTCATAGTACTTACCACCTCCATCAATACTCACCCTAGTCCTAGTACTCACCACCTCCATCAATACTCACCCTAGTCCTAGTACTCACCACCTCCATCAATACTCACCCTAGTCCTAGTACTCACCACCTCCATCAATACTCACCCTAGTCATAGTACTTCACCTCCATCCTCATCAATACTCACCCCAGTCATAGTACTCACCACCTCCATCCTCATCAATACTCACCCCAGTCATAGTACTCACCACCTCCATCCTCATCAATACTCACCCCAGTCATAGTACTCACCACCACCATCCTCATCAATACTCACCCTAGTCATAGTACTCACCACCTTCATCAATACTCACCCCAGTCATAGTACTCACCACCTCCATCAATACTCACCCTAGTCCTAGTACTTCACATCCATCCTCATCAATACTCACCCTAGTCATAGTACTCACCACCTCCATCAATACTCACCCTAGTCCTAGTACTTCACCTCCTTCCTCATCAATACTCACCCTAGTCATAGTACTCACCACCTCCATCCTCATCAATACTCACCCCAGTCATAGTACTCACCACCTCCATCCTCATCAATACTCACCCTAGTCATAGTACTTACCACCTCCATCAATACTCACCCTAGTCCTAGTACTTCACCTCCATCAATACTCACCCTAGTTCTAGTACTCACCACCTCCATCAATACTCACCCTAGTCATAGTACTCACCACCTCCATCCTCATCAATACTCACCCTAGTCATAGTACTTCACCTCCATCCTCATCAATACTCACCCTAGTCATAGTACTCACCACCTCCATCCTCATCAATACTCACCCTAGTCATAGTACTCACCACCTCCATCCTCATCAATACTCACCCTAGTCATAGTACTCACCACCTCCATCAATACTCACCCTAGTCCTAGTACTTCACCTCCATCAATACTCACCCTAGTCCTAGTACTCACCACCTCCATCAATACTCACCCTAGTCATAGTACTTCACCTCCATCCTCATCAATACTCACCCCAGTCATAGTACTCACCACCTCCATCAATACTCACCCCAGTCATAGTACTCACCACCTCCATCAATACTCACCCTAGTCATAGTACTTCACCTCCATCCTCATCAATACTCACCCCAGTCATAGTACTCACCACCTCCATCAATACTCACCCTAGTCATAGTACTCACCACCTCCATCCTCATCAATACTCACCCTAGTCATAGTACTTCACCTCCATCCTCATCAATACTCACCCTAGTCATAGTACTCACCACCTCCATCCTCATCAATACTCACCCTAGTCATAGTACTCACCACCTCCATCCTCATCAATACTCACCCTAGTCATAGTACTCACCACCTCCATCAATACTCACCCTAGTCCTAGTACTTCACCTCCATCAATACTCACCCTAGTCCTAGTACTCACCACCTCCATCAATACTCACCCTAGTCATAGTACTTCACCTCCATCCTCATCAATACTCACCCCAGTCATAGTACTCACCACCTCCATCAATACTCACCCCAGTCATAGTACTCACCACCTCCATCAATACTCACCCTAGTCCTAGTACTTCACATCCATCCTCATCAATACTCACCCTAGTCATAGTACTTCACCTCCATCAATACTCACCCTAGTCCTAGTACTTCACCTCCTTCCTCATCAATACTCACCCTAGTCATAGTACTTCACCTCCTTCCTCATCAATACTCACCCTAGTCATAGTACTTCACCTCCTTCCTCATCAATACTCACCCCAGTCATAGTACTCACCACCACCATCCTCATCAATACTCACCTAGTCATAGTACTCACCACCTCCATCCTCATCAATACTCACCCTAGTCATAGTACTCACCACCTCCATCCTCATCAATACTCACCCTAGTCATAGTACTTACCACCCCCATCAATACTCGTCCTAGTACTTCACCTCCATCAATACTCACCCTAGTTCTAGTACTCACCACCTCCATCAATACTCACCCTAGTCATAGTACTTCACCTCCATCCTCACCAATACTCACCCCAGTCATAGTACTTCACCTCCATCCTCATCAATACTCACCCTAGTCCTAGTACTCACCACCTCCATCCTCATCAATACTCACCCTAGTCATAGTACTCACCACCTTCATCAATACTCACCCTAGTCATAGTACTCACCACCTCCATCAATACTCACCACCTCCATCAATACTCACCCCAGTCATAGTACTCACCACCTCCATCAATACTCACCCTAGTCCTAGTACTTCACATCCATCCTCCTCAATACTCACCCTAGTCATAGTACTTCACCTCCATCAATACTCACCCTAGTCCTAGTACTTCACCTCCTTCCTCATCAATACTCACCCTAGTCATAGTACTCACCACCTCCATCCTCATCAATACTCACCCTAGTCATAGTACTCACCACCTCCATCCTCATCAATACTCACCCTAGTCATAGTACTCACCACCTCCATCCTCATCAATACTCACCCTAGTCATAGTACTTACCACCTCCATCAATACTCACCCTAGTCCTAGTACTTCACCTCCATCAATACTCACCCCAGTCATAGTACTCACCACCTCCATCCTCATCAATACTCACCCTAGTCATAGTACTTCACCTCCATCCTCATCAATACTCACCCTAGTCATAGTACTCACCACCTCCATCCTCATCAATACTCACCCTAGTCATAGTACTCACCACCTCCATCCTCATCAATACTCACCCTAGTCATAGTACTTACCACCTCCATCAATACTCACCCTAATCCTAGTACTTCACCTCCATCAATACTCACCCTAGTTCTAGTACTCACCACCTCCATCAATACTCACCCTAGTCATAGTACTTCACCTCCATCCTCATCAATACTCACCCCAGTCATAGTACCTCACCTCCATCCTCATCAATACTCACCCTAGTCCTAGTACTCACCACCTCCATCCTCATCAATACTCACCCTAGTCATAGTACTCACCACCTCCATCAATACTCACCCTAGTCCTAGTACTCACCACCTCCATCAATACTCACCCTAATCCTAGTACTTCACCTCCATCCTCATCAATACTCGCCCTAGTCCTAGTACTCACCACCTCCATCAATACTCACCCTAGTCCTAGTACTTCACCTCCATCCTCATCAATACTCACCCTAGTACTCACCACCTCCATCCTCATCAATACTCACCCTAGTCATAGTACTCACCACCTCCATCAATGCTCACCCTAGTCCTAGTACTTCACCTCCATCAATACTCACCCTAGTCCTAGTACTCACCACCTCCATCAATACTCACCCTAGTCATAGTACTTCACCTCCATCCTCATCAATACTCACCTAGTCATAGTACTCACCACCTCCATCAATACTCACCCCAGTCATAGTACTCACCACCTCCATCAATACTCACCCTAGTCATAGTACTCACCATCTCCATCCTCATCAATACTCACCCTAGTCATAGTACTCACCACCTCCATCCTCATCAATACTCACCCTAGTCATAGTACTCACCACCTCCATCCTCATCAATACTCACCCTAGTCATAGTACTTACCACCCCCATCAATACTCGTCCTAGTACTTCACCTCCATCAATACTCACCCTAGTTCTAGTACTCACCACCTCCATCAATACTCACCCTAGTCATAGTACTTCACCTCCATCCTCATCAATACTCACCCCAGTCATAGTACTTCACCTCCATCCTCATCAATACTCACCCTAGTCCTAGTACTCACCACCTCCATCCTCATCAATACTCACCCTAGTCATAGTACTCACCACCTTCATCAATACTCACCCTAGTCATAGTACTCACCACCTCCATCAATACTCACCACCTCCATCAATACTCACCCCAGTCATAGTACTCACCACCTCCATCAATACTCACCCTAGTCCTAGTACTTCACATCCATCCTCCTCAATACTCACCCTAGTCATAGTACTTCACCTCCATCAATACTCACCCTAGTCCTAGTACTTCACCTCCTTCCTCATCAATACTCACCCTAGTCATAGTACTCACCACCTCCATCCTCATCAATACTCACCCTAGTCATAGTACTCACCACCTCCATCCTCATCAATACTCACCCTAGTCATAGTACTTACCACCTCCATCAATACTCACCCTAGTCCTAGTACTTCACCTCCATCAATACTCACCCCAGTCATAGTACTCACCACCTCCATCCTCATCAATACTCACCCTAGTCATAGTACTTCACCTCCATCCTCATCAATACTCACCCCAGTCATAGTACTTCACCTCCATCCTCATCAATACTCACCCCAGTCATAGTACTTCACCTCCTTCCTCATCAATACTCACCCTAGTCCTAGTACTTCACCTCCATCAATACTCACCCTAGTTCTAGTACTCACCACCTCCATCAATACTCACCCTAGTCATAGTACTTCACCTCCATCCTCATCAATACTCACCCCAGTCATAGTACCTCACCTCCATCCTCATCAATACTCACCCTAGTCCTAGTACTCACCACCTCCATCCTCATCAATACTCACCCTAGTCATAGTACTCACCACTTCCATCAATACTCACCCTAGTCCTAGTACTCACCACCTCCATCAATACTCACCCTAGTCATAGTACTTCACCTCCATCCTCATCAATACTCACCTAGTCATAGTACTCACCACCTCCATCAATACTCACCCCAGTCATAGTACTCACCACCTCCATCAATACTCACCCTAGTCATAGTACTCACCATCTCCATCCTCATCAATACTCACCCTAGTCATAGTACTCACCACCTCCATCCTCATCAATACTCACCCTAGTCATAGTACTCACCACCTCCATCCTCATCAATACTCACCCTAGTCATAGTACTTCACCTCCATCCTCATCAATACTCACCCTAGTCATAGTACTCACCACCTCCATCAATACTCACCCTAGTCCTAGTACTTCACCTCCATCAATACTCACCTTAGTCATAGTACTCACCACCTCCATCAATACTCACCCTAGTCCTAGTACTTCACCTCCATCAATACTCACCTTAGTCATAGTACTCACCACCTCCATCCTCATCAATACTCACCTAGTCATAGTACTCACCACTTCCATCAATACTCACCCCAGTCATAGTACTCACCACCTCCATCCTCATCAATACTCACCCCAGTCATAGTACTCACCATCTCCATCCTCATCCTTACCTGTGGACAAGTAATCATCCTCCTCATCCCAGTCATAATACTCACCACCTCCATCCTCATTTTTATTCACCCAAGTACTAATATAACTTACCTTCATCCTGTTAATCACACTAGTCATAGTACCTACCACCTCCAACCTCGTTATCTTTCATCCCAGTCAAGTACTCAACCCCTCCATCCCCATCCTCACTCACCCCAGAACTAATACTCCCCACCTCATCTTCTCTTACCCTACTGCAAATACTCCCAAACCCCGTCTTCTAATACTCTGCACTGACCTCTCATCTACAGATTTCATATACTGGACATATACTGGCCTGTTATCTCTTTTAGGGATAAATAATACTCCATTCTATACAAATATACTGCGATTTATCAAAATTCTCTGTTGCAGATGACAAATGCCAAAGTAAAGCCCGTCATTTGTGGAAAGATCTGCAGGAGGACTTCAGAAGAGTTGTTACCAGGGTAACCTCCAATAACTGATCTTGTAAAGCCTATCAATCCTCTGTCATTTAAATATGATAATGAGAAGTTTGTGTTTTAATATTTTCATGTTTCAGCAGTTCACACCTTTGGTAACAATTTTACCTCTCCCCTTGTACTTTATGAGGTGTTCAGTCACCTGTCCTCTAGAAGTAAGGTATGAGGTGTTCAGTCACCCGTCCTCTAGAAGTAAGGTATGAGGTGTTCAGTCACCCGTCCTCTAGAAGTAAGGTATGAGGTGTTCAGTCACCTGTCCTCTAGAAGTAAGGTATGAGGTGTTCAGTCACCCGTCCTCTAGAAGTAAGGTATGAGGTGTTCAGTCACCCGTCCTCTAGAAGTAAGGTATGAGGTGTTCAGTCACCTGTCCTCTAGAAGTAAGGTATGAGGTGTTCAGTCACCTGTCCTCTAGAAGTAAGGTATGAGGTGTTCAGTCACCCGTCCTCTAGAAGTAAGGTATGAGGTGTTCAGTCACCTGTCCT
This sequence comes from Lithobates septentrionalis, assembly GCA_037952835.1. Classification (NCBI taxonomy): domain Eukaryota; kingdom Metazoa; phylum Chordata; class Amphibia; order Anura; family Ranidae; genus Lithobates; species Lithobates septentrionalis. The sequence continues at coordinate 45,896 of JBBDGP010005317.1, forward strand.
CTAGAAGTAAGGTATGAGGTGTTCAGTCACCTGTCCTCTAGAAGTAAGGTATGAGGTGTTCAGTCACCTGTCCTCTAGAAGTAAGGTATGAGGTGTTCAGTCACCTGTCCTCTAGAAGGTATGAGGTGTTCAGTCACCCGTCCTCTAGAATGTATGAGGTGTTCAGTCACCTGTCCTCTAGAAGTAAGGTATGAGGTGTTCAGTCACCTGTCCTCTAGAAGTAAGGTATGAGGTGTTCAGTCACCTGTCCTCTAGAAGTAAGGTATGAGGTGTTCAGTCACCTGTCCTCTAGAAGTAAGGTATGAGGTGTTCAGTCACCTGTCCTCTAGAAGGTATGAGGTGTTCAGTCACCTGTCCTCTAGAAGTAAGGTATGAGGTGTTCAGTCACCTGTCCTCTAGAAGTAAGGTATGAGGTGTTCAGTCACCTGTCCTCTAGAAGTAAGGTATGAGGTGTTCAGTCACCTGTCCTCTAGAAGTAAGGTATGAGGTGTTCAGTCACCTGTCCTCTAGAAGGTATGAGGTGTTCAGTCACCTGTCCTCTAGAAGGTATGAGGTGTTCAGTCACCTGTCCTCTAGAAGTAAGGTATGAGGTGTTCAGTCACCTGTCCTCTAGAAGGTATGAGGTGTTCAGTCACCTGTCCTCTAGAAGGTATGAGGTGTTCAGTCACCTGTCCTCTAGAAGTAAGGTATGAGGTGTTCAGTCACCCGTCCTCTAGAAGTAAGGTATGAGGTGTTCAGTCACCCGTCCTCTAGAAGTAAGGTATGAGGTGTTCAGTCACCTGTCCTCTAGAAGTAAGGTATGAGGTGTTCAGTCACCTGTCCTCTAGAAGTAAGGTATGAGGTGTTCAGTCACCTGTCCTCTAGAAGGTATGAGGTGTTCAGTCACCTGTCCTCTAGAAGGTATGAGGTGTTCAGTCACCCGTCCTCTAGAAGTAAGGTATGAGGTGTTCAGTCACCCGTCCTCTAGAAGTAAGGTATGAGGTGTTCAGTCACCCGTCCTCTAGAAGTAAGGTATGAGGTGTTCAGTCACCCGTCCTCTAGAAGTAAGGTATGAGGTGTTCAGTCACCTGTCCTCTAGAAGTAAGGTATGAGGTGTTCAGTCACCCGTCCTCTAGAAGTAAGGTATGAGGTGTTCAGTCACCCGTCCTCTAGAAGTAAGGTATGAGGTGTTCAGTCACCCGTCCTCTAGAAGTAAGGTATGAGGTGTTCAGTCACCTGTCCTCTAGAAGTAAGGTATGAGGTGTTCAGTCACCTGTCCTCTAGAAGTAAGGTATGAGGTGTTCAGTCACCTGTCCTCTAGGAGTAAGGTATGAGGTGTTCAGTCACCTGTCCTCTAGAAGTAAGGTATGAGGTGTTCAGTCACCTGTCCTCTAGAAGTAAGGTATGAGGTGTTCAGTCACCTGTCCTCTAGAAGTAAGGTATGAGGTGTTCAGTCACCCGTCCTCTAGAAGTAAGGTATGAGGTGTTCAGTCACCCGTCCTCTAGAAGTAAGGTATGAGGTGTTCAGTCACCCGTCCTCTAGAAGTAAGGTATGAGGTGTTCAGTCACCTGTCCTCTAGAAGTAAGGTATGAGGTGTTCAGTCACCTGTCCTCTAGAAGTAAGGTATGAGGTGTTCAGTCACCTGTCCTCTAGAAGTAAGGTATGAGGTGTTCAGTCACCTGTCCTCTAGAATGTATGAGGTGTTCAGTCACCTGTCCTCTAGAAGTAAGGTATGAGGTGTTCAGTCACCTGTCCTCTAGAAGTAAGGTATGAGGTGTTCAGTCACCTGTCCTCTAGAAGTAAGGTATGAGGTGTTCAGTCACCCGTCCTCTAGAAGTAAGGTATGAGGTGTTCAGTCACCTGTCCTCTAGAAGTAAGGTATGAGGTGTTCAGTCACCTGTCCTCTAGAAGTAAGGTATGAGGTGTTCAGTCACCTGTCCTCTAGAAGTAAGGTATGAGGTGTTCAGTCACCTGTCCTCTAGAAGTAAGGTATGAGGTGTTCAGTCACCTGTTCTCTAGAAGTAAGGTATGAGGTGTTCAGTCACCTGTCCTCTAGAAGGTATGAGGTGTCCAGTCACCTGTCCTCTAGAAGGTATGAGGTGTTCAGTCACCTGTCCTCTAGAAGTAAGGTATGAGGTGTTCAGTCACCTGTCCTCTAGAAGTAAGGTATGAGGTGTTCAGTCACCTGTCCTCTAGAAGTAAGGTATGAGGTGTTCAGTCACCTGTCCTCTAGAAGTAAGGTATGAGGTGTTCAGTCACCTGTCCTCTAGAAGTAAGGTATGAGGTGTTCAGTCACCTGTTCTCTAGAAGTAAGGTATGAGGTGTTCAGTCACCTGTCCTCTAGAAGGTATGAGGTGTCCAGTCACCTGTCCTCTAGAAGGTATGAGGTGTTCAGTCACCTGTCCTCTAGAAGTAAGGTATGAGGTGTTCAGTCACCTGTCCTCTAGAAGGTATGAGGTGTTCAGTCACCTGTCCTGTAGAAGGTATGAGGTGTTCAGTCACCTGTCCTGTAGAAGGTATGAGGTGTTCAGTCACCTGTCCTGTAGAAGGTATGAGGTGTTCAGTCACCTGTCCTGTAGAAGGTATGAGGTGTTCAGTCACCTGTCCTCTAGAAGGTATGAGGTGTTCAGTCACCTGTCCTGTAGAAGGTATGAGGTGTTCAGTCACCTGTCCTGTAGAAGGTATGAGGTGTTTCATGGTACAGGCACAGTATATGGTTAGATGGCTCAGTGTATGGTTGGATGGTACAGGCACAGTGTTAGATTGGATGGCGCAGTGTATGGTTGGATGGTGCAGGCACAGTGTATGGTTGGATGGTGCAGGCACAGTGTATGATTGGATGGCGCAGTGTATGGCTGGATGGGACAGGCGCAGCGTATGGTTGGATGGTGCAGGCGCAGTGTATGATTGTATGGCGCAGTGTATGGTGCAGGCGCAGTGTATGGTTGGATGGTGCAGGCGCAGTGTATGGTTGGATGGTGCAGGCGCAGTGTATGGTGCAGGCGCAGTGTATGGTTGGATGGTGCAGGCGCAGTGTATGGTTGGATGGTGCAGGCGCAGTGTATGATTGTATGGCGCAGTGTATGGTTGGATGGTGCAGGTGCAGTGTATGATTGGATGGTGCAGGCGCAGTGTATGGTTGGATGGTACAGGCGCAGTGTATGGTTGTTTGGCGCAGTGTATGGTTGGATGGTGCAGACGCAGTGTATGATTGTATGGCGCAGTGTATGGTTGGATGGTGAAGGCGCAGTGTATGGTTGGATGGTGAAGGCGCAGTGTATGGTTGGATGGTACAGGCGCAGTGTATGGTTGTTTGGCGCAGTGTATGGTTGGATGGTACAGGCGCAGTGTATGATTGTATGGCGCAGTGTATGGTTGGATGGTACAGGCGCAGTGTATGGTTGTTTGGCGCAGTGTATGGTTGGATGGTGCAGGCGCAGTGTATGATTGTAAGGCGCAGTGTATGGTTGGATGGTACAGGCGCAGTGTATGGTTGTTTGGCGCAGTGTATGGTTGGATGGTGCAGGCGCAGTGTATGATTGTATGGCGCAGTGTATGGTTGGATGGTGAAGGCGCAGTGTATGGTTGGATGGTGCAGGCGCAGTGTATGGTTGGATGGTGCAGGCGCAGTGTATGGTTGGATGGTGCAGGCACAGTGTATGATTGTATGGCGCGGTGTATGGTTGGATGGTGCAGGCACTATATATGGTTGGATGGTGCAGGCACAGCGTATGGTTGGATGGTGCAGGCACTATATATGGTTGGATGGTGGAGTGTTTGATGGTTGGATGGTGCAGGCACTATATATGGTTGGATGGTGCAGGCACTATATATGGTTGGATGGTGCAGGCACTATATATGGTTGGATGGTGCAGGCACTATATATGGTTGGATGGTGGAGTGTTTGATGGTTGGATGTACAGAACAGTGAAGAGCCTGAATTGTCTAAACACACTCTGCCCCTGTGGGGAAGGTTGTAATGGAGGAAGACTCTACAGGTGACAAGTGCGATAGTAAGAATTGAGTATACAATACAAACTCTATTTTTTTTCTCTTGGTCTATAGATGAGGAAGGAGGATGCCAAACCCTTGGTGCTCACACATGGTCTTCAGCCTGTACGTCATCTCACCTTCCCTGCCAAACTGAAATGTGTGAAATATGTGGTGGGGCAGCATTGTCTGGTGTCCCTGGACTTTGATGGAAATGTCTGTGTCCACCATGAAGATGGCCGAGTCCAGAGACAGAGAAAGATGTCAATGCCAATTTCTGGCCTGCTGTATGCAGCTGGTGTCCAACTCTACGTGGCCTGGAACCGGCAGGGGCTTTTACTGCTAGACAAGACTTTCACCCTGGTGTCAGAAATCCCTGTGAAGGAAGAGGTCCTCTGCTGTGCCTATGATCCAGGGAAGAACCTCTTGCTGAGTGGAGGTGCTGGTGGGGTCTCCATCTGGAGGTTTAGTCACAGTGGACACAAATTGGTCTGGGAACAGTCGCTGAGTCAGTCAATGAAGAATCAGGACAAAGTTGAAGTTCTTGCTCTAGATACAGAATCACAGAATCCACATACATGTTTTGCTGCGTGTGGGACCAGCGTGTGGGAATTCAGTCTGATGGACGGAACTCTGGTGAGACGGAGGAAGAATCTACATTTCAGGTGCATAATATCACCTACAGTATAGGATTGTCCTGTGTCAACATCTGAGTTATCTTGTAGTAAATCCATGAGTAGCAGGCCCAGGGCTTTTATATCTATAGGTACAGAAAACGCAGAACTGGTCGCATCAATCTCTGTACCACAGGAGCTTACATTCTAATGATCAGCTTGACACGCAAGGCTGCTCTACAAGCGTCACCTCCGCCGGTTGGGTCCCTAACCTGATCACTGCCTGAAGTTTCCTGATTTTCCACCTTGCCCATTCGGTGAGAATACTGCTTCAGTTACTCACTGAGGTCCCTGGTAATATGGTGGTTGGTCCCTTAGTGGTGACAGCTTCCCTTCTACCTCCGACCACTGACAGGTTCTCCAGCCGACAGAATCGTCACTTTTGGTTGGACTGCAAGCCGCAATCCCATCACTGCGCTGCTCTCTTGCTTCTGGATAGGACCTCACACAGCCTAGCAGCCAGATGTGCCCGGGATAGGCCCAATTTCTGGCCTAGCAGCCTGGGGCGTACGACATACGTCCACTCCGACAGCCGTCCAGATGGCACAGAACATCCATCACCCGACTCCACCCGAATATATAGGTGCTCCAAGCAGGCCAAGGGATTCAAGAAAACCCTTGCCCATTGGCTAAGATGCCCCATATACCCATAACCTGACCTTGGGTTTTCCTTCTCATATCTAATACCACCAAGTGCCCGTCCACCTATCGGTAGAAGAGAAAAGTGCAACAAGGCCAAACTTAGGGAGAAATCAATGGATCTCTAACAATCATCCAGGATAACTACTCCTGGCAAGTAAATTTGTGAGGAGCTCCCTGACTAAGCTATAGGGTTCTACACCCATAATACAGATCCCCTATCTGCATTAAACAACTGTCACTATGGGTGCTTCATCAGTGGGGAAAAAAGTACAAACCGCTGCTATTGGGACATGCTGGGGTAGATTTACTAAAACTGGAGCACTCAGAATCTGGTTTAGCTGTGTATGGGAGCCAATCAGATTCTAAGGCCGGGTACACACGGGGAGTCTTGTTAACCCAGAAGGCTGAACAAAAAAAAACGGAGAGTTTGCAGTGCTAACTATTAGATGTTAGTGCACCAATCTCACCCGCTAAGTTATTGTGTTCTGTCAGGGGGGCCGCCCCGCCACCAGGACACACTGATCAGTGGTCATAGCCATTGGCTGCCAGGGGATTTCCAGCATGTCCCTTTGATAAAAGCTGGTCCTTAGACCTGCTGGAAGGAAGGACAGCTGTACACATGGGCCGAATGTTGGCTGGTTTCTGTTGAACTAGCTGATACCAGCCAATATTTGGCCCATGTGATCCAGGCTTACCTTCAGCTTCTTCCAATAAGCTTTAGCAATAAAACCTGGAAGCTGATTGGTTTGTATGCACAGCTGCACCAGATTTTACATTCTCAATTTTTAGTAAATCTCTTGACAGAGATTAATTACAGCAGATGGACTGATCAAAGGATAATTACCAGCCTGGTATACTCTGAGAATCTCCATCTGTAGGATTGTTGGGTTGGGTAGGGTTGGGTCACTAGTCTTTGGATGCCATCTATAATGTGTTTAATTTTCCTGACACAGATTCATTTCCAGCCTAGTATACTCTGAGAATCTCCATCTGTAGGATTGTTGGGTTGGGTTGGGTCACTAGTCTTTGGATGCTGTGTATAATGTGCTTTGTTTTCCTGACACAGGATAATTACCAGCCTGATATACTCTGAGAATCTCCACCTGTAGGATTGTTGGGTTGGGTTGGGTCCAGTTGGGTTGCTAGTCTTTGGATCCCGTGTATAATGTGCTTTGTTTTCCTGACACAGGATAATTACCAGCCTGGTATACTCTGAGAATCTCCACCTGTAGGATTGTTGGGTTGGGTTGGGTCCAGTTGGGTTGCTAGTCTTTGGAACCCGTGTATAATGTGCTTTGTTTTCCTGACACAGGATAATTACCAGCCTGATATACTCTGAGAATCTCCACCTGTAGGATTGTTGGGTTGGGTTGGGTCCAGTTGGGTTGCTAGTCTTTGGAACCCGTGTATAATGTGCTTTGTTTTCCTGACACAGGATAATTACCAGCCTGATATACTCTGAGAATCTCCACCTGTAGGATTGTTGGGTTGGGTTGGGTCCAGTTGGGTTGCTAGTCTTTGGAACCCGTGTATAATGTGCTTTGTTTTCCTGACACAGGATAATTACCAGCCTGATATACTCTGAGAATCTCCACCTGTAGGATTGTTGGGTTGGGTTGGGTCCAGTTGGGTTGCTAGTCTTTGGAACCCGTGTATAATGTGCTTTGTTTTCCTGACACAGGATAATTACCAGCCTGGTATACTCTGAGAATCTCCACCTGTAGGATTGTTGGGTTGGGTTGGGTCACTAGTCTTTGGATGCTGTGTATAATGTGCTTTGTTTTCCTGACACAGGATAATTACCAGCCTGGTATACTCTGAGAATCTCCACCTGTAGGATTGTTGGGTTGGGTTGGGTCCAGTTGGGTTGCTAGTCTTTTAAACCCGTGTATAATGTGCTTTGTTTTCCTGACACAGGATAATTACCAGCCTGATATACTCTGAGAATCTCCACCTGTAGGATTGTTGGGTTGGGTTGGGTCCAGTTGGGTTGCTAGTCTTTGGATCCCGTGTATAATGTGCTTTGTTTTCCTGACACAGGATAATTACCAGCCTGGTATACTCTGAGAATCTCCACCTGTAGGATTGTTGGGTTGGGTTGGGTCCAGTTGGGTTGCTAGTCTTTGGAACCCGTGTATAATGTGCTTTGTTTTCCTGACACAGGATAATTACCAGCCTGATATACTCTGAGAATCTCCACCTGTAGGATTGTTGGGTTGGGTTGGGTCCAGTTGGGTTGCTAGTCTTTGGAACCCGTGTATAATGTGCTTTGTTTTCCTGACACAGGATAATTACCAGCCTGATATACTCTGAGAATCTCCACCTGTAGGATTGTTGGGTTGGGTTGGGTCCAGTTGGGTTGCTAGTCTTTGGAACCCGTGTATAATGTGCTTTGTTTTCCTGACACAGGATAATTACCAGCCTGGTATACTCTGAGAATCTCCACCTGTAGGATTGTTGGGTTGGGTTGGGTCACTAGTCTTTGGATGCTGTGTATAATGTGCTTTGTTTTCCTGACACAGGATAATTACCAGCCTGGTATACTCTGAGAATCTCCACCTGTAGGATTGTTGGGTTGGGTTGGGTCCAGTTGGGTTGCTAGTCTTTTAAACCCGTGTATAATGTGCTTTGTTTTCCTGACACAGGATAATTACCAGCCTGATATACTCTGAAAATCTCCATCTGTAGGATTGTTGGGTTGGGGTGGGTTAGGTCACTTTTCTATAGATACCGTGTATAATGGGTTTGTTTTCTTAACAAGGGATAATTACCAGCCGGGTATACTCTGAGAATCTCCATCTGTAGGATTGTTGGGTTGGGTAGGGTTGGGTCACTAGTCTTTGGATGCCATCTATAATGTGTTTAATTTTCCTGACACAGATTAATTTCCACCCTATTATACTCTGAGAATCTCCATCTGTAGGATTGTTGGGTTGGGGTGGGCCACTAGTCTTTGGATGCTGTGTATAATGGGTTTTGTTTTCCTGACAGATTAATTTCCAGCCTGGTATACTCGGAGAATCTCCATCTGCTGATTTCAGGATCCAGAGACTGCAGTGTCAAAGTGTGGGGTGGTGAAGGGCAGCTCATAGCTGTATTTGTTGGACATACAGGTAATGAACAGATCTGACAGATCACAGTATTTGGTGCTTGACCCCAGAAATGGGGAGTAGTACACTGACCCTTTAGACCAGCTTTGTTCAGCATCTATACAATAAATGTATTTTCAGTAATAATCATGAAATGATATGACTAATATTAATGGCCAGAAATACAATCAAAATAACAGTGCCCCCCTCACCTAGATGATCCCCCTTACATTATTGTGAAGTAGAGGGTTGTAAGCTGGCAGAAGTATATAAAGAAGTCAGATTGCAAACTTAGCAGTGATGGAGAATGACATCAGTAGTTAGAAGGGATGTAGAATAGAAGTGGGGTGAGGGCATTATGGAGAGTATAGTAGAAGTAGTGTGAGGGCAGCACTGAGAAGTCATGTATTGTAGAGTAGAAGTGGGGTGAGAGCATTATGGATAGCATAGAAGTGTAGTATAGTGAAGACATTATGGAGAGTACAAAAGTGTAGTAGTGTGAGGGCAGTACTGAGAAGTGATGTAGAGTAGAAGTGGGGTGAGGGCATTATGGAGAGTATAGAAGTGTAGTATAGTGAAGACATTATGGAGAGTACAGTAAAAGTAGTGTGAGGGACAGGGCCGGTGCTACCACTAGGCGGACTAGGCAACTGCCTAGGGCGCACTGCCGCCTAGGGCGCCCGGCCGCTGGCTATTTTACTCCTGCACTGTCCTTGCAACTACCCTGCCATGGCAAGCAGCAGCCGCCGACACCCGGACGCCCCCCCCGCTTCGCCGCTGCTGTGTTTACACAGACAGTAATCCCCCCTCTCTGCTGCCCCTTCCGCTCTCCGCTCTGTCATATATCTCGCCGAGACAGCTCTCGGCTCTACAGTGTGTGTCCATCATCCATGTCAGTCCAGCGGCACAGCGCCCCCCCCCCCCCACGCTCTCCTGGAGCGGAGTATGGATGGAGGATGGCGTGGCGCCTGGCGGCGGCTCTCCGGGCTTGGGGACACGTGGAGCCTGGGCTGGCTGGAACGGGAAGAGGTACCGCACCGACACACACAGAAGTGTAAGAGTGGCTCTAGAGGACCTTAAAAAGGAGCCACCCTATAGACAGTAATGGGTGAGAGAATCTGGAAAGGCTGTTTGTGAAGAAACAACAACTTTGAACAAAGAGCACACAACAAGCAATGTGAGAACTGAGGTATGCTACTATATATGGTGTTTCCTATAGGATTTATGTCCCATTCACACTTGTGTGACTTTTTCTGCCCCAAAGTCGCATGACAAGTCCAACCACAAGTTTACAGATGATAATCATTCAAATCTTTACGACTTCAAGTCACAGTGACTTCAGAGAAGTTCCTGCACTACTTTCATGCGACTTGATTCAATTACTTCAATGTAAACCCACAAAAGTCGCATGAAAGTCGCACCTGTGTGATATAGATGCGATTTGGGTGCGACTTGTGAAAAGAATGCCTGAAAAAAGTATGCAGCCTGGCAGGTCAGGAAAGAAGCGAGCGCCCACCCCCTCCTGAACCATACCAGGCCACATGCCCTCAACATGGGGAGTTGTTTTGGGGCAGGAGGGCTCAGCTCCCCCAAAACATCTTGTCCCCATGTTGAAGGGGACAAGGGCCTCTTCCCCATAACCCTGCATAGGACTGTTGCCTAGGGCGCCCAGCCACTGGTGTTCCTACACTCTTCTCTCTGCAGCAGGCAACTAAGTCTCAGCAATAGCAGGTAGCCGCCGCTCCATTCGCACAAAGTGTCAGAGGTGCAGCAGAGGACTGTGTCTGTGTCCCAACTTCCAAATGAATGGAAGCAGGCAAACATTCTTTGATGGGCGCTGGTAGGCTTCATTCGATGGTCGTTTCATTAAAAAGGTGGGGCAGGGCAAAGGGGGTGTGGTCAGGGGTGGAGCCAAGGGGGGCGGCAAAATGAGGTTTCGCCTAGGGTGTCAAAAATCCTTGCACCAGCCCTGGTGAGGGAAGTACTAAGAAGTGATGTATTGTAGAGTAGACGTGGGGTGAGGGCATTATGGATAGCATAGAAGTGTAGTATAGTGAGGGCAATATGGAGAAGTAGTGTGAGGGCAGTACTGAGAAGTGATGTATTGTAGAGTAAACGTGGGGTGAGGGCATTATGGATAGCATAGAAGTGTAGTATAGTGAAGACATTCTGCAGCGTACAGTAGAAGTAGTGTGAGGGAAGTACTAAGAAGTGATGTATTGTAGAGTAGACGTGGGGTGAGGGCATTATGGATAGCATAGAAGTGTAGTATAGTGAGGGCAATATGGAGAAGTAGTGTGAGGGCAGTACTGAGAAGTGACGTATTGTAGAGTAGACGTGGGGTGAGAGCATTATGGATAGCATAGAAGTGTAGTATAGTGAGGGCAATATGGAGAAGTAGTGTGAGGGCAGTACTGAGAAGTGATGTATTGTAGAGTAGACGTGGGGTGAGGGCATTATGGATAGCATAGAAGTGTAGTAGTGTGAGGGCAGTACTGAGAAGTGATGTATTGTAAACGTGGGGTGAGGGCATTATGGATAGCATAGAAGTGTAGTATAGTGAGGGCAATATGGAGAAGTAGTGTGAGGGCAGTACTGAGAAGTGATGTATTGTAAACGTGGGGTGAGGGCATTATGGATAGCATAGAAGTGTAGTATAGTGAGGGTAATATGGAGAAGTAGTGTGAGGGCAGTACTGAGAAGTGATGTATTGTAGAGTAGACGTGGGGTGAGGGCATTATGGATAGCATAGAAGTGTAGTATAGTGAGGGCAATATGGAGAAGTAGTGTGAGGGCAGTACTGAGAAGTGATGTATTGTAAACGTGGGGTGAGGGCATTATGGATAGCATAGAAGTGTAGTATAGTGAGGGCAATATGGAGAAGTAGTGTGAGGGCAGTACTGAGAAGTGACGTATTGTAGAGTAGACGTGGGGTGAGGGCATTATGGATAGCATAGAAGTGTAGTATAGTGAGGGCAATATGGAGAAGTAGTGTGAGGGCAGTACTGAGAAGTGATGTATTGTAGAGTAGACGTGGGGTGAGAGCATTATGGAGAGTATAGAAGTGTAGTATAGTGAGGGCAATATGGAGAAGTAGTGTGAGGGCAGTACTGAGAAGTGATGTATTGTAAACGTGGGGTGAGGGCATTATGGATAGCATAGAAGTGTAGTAGAGTGAGGGCAATATGGAGAAGTAGTGTGAGGGAAGTACTGAGAAGTGACGTATTGTAGAGTAGACGTGGGGTGAGGGCATTATGGATAGCATAGAAGTGTAGTATAGTGAGGGCAATATGGAGAAGTAGTGTGAGGGCAGTACTGAGAAGTGATGTATTGTAAACGTGGGGTGAGGGCATTATGGATAGCATAGAAGTGTAGTAGAGTGAGGGCAATATGGAGAAGTAGTGTGAGGGAAGTACTGAGAAGTGACGTATTGTAGAGTAGACGTGGGGTGAGGGCATTATGCAGCGTACAGTAAAAGTAGTGTGAGGGCAGTACTGAAAAGTGATGTAGAGTAGAAGTGGGGTGAGGGCATTATGGAGAGTATAGAAGTGTAGTATAGTGAAGACATTCTGCAGCGTACAGTAGAAGTAGTGTGAGGGAAGTACTGAGAAGTGACGTATTGTAGAGTAGACGTGGGGTGAGGGCATTATGCAGCGTACAGTAAAAGTAGTGTGAGGGCAGTACTGAAAAGTGATGTAGAGTAGAAGTGGGGTGAGGGCATTATGGAGAGTATAGAAGTGTAGTATAGTGAAGACATTATGCAGCGTACAGTAGAAGTAGTGTGAGGGAAGTACTGAAAAGTGATGTAGAGTAGAAGGGTGAGGCCAGCATTATGCAGAGTACAGCAGAAGTATAGTACAGTGAAAGTAGTATGGATTTGGCTTGAGAGCATTGTAAAGGTTAAGTAGAGTCAAACCATTTTGAAGCATGGTGGTGTGGTAAGTAGTGATTCAGCTTAGAATAAGGTTAGGAAGGAACATACACCACTTTAGTCATTCTGGCAGTACTGAGAAGTGATGTGGATTAGAAGTGGGGTGAGGCCAATATGAAGTGTACTGTAAAGTGTAGAAGAGAATATACACCACTTTACTCATTCTGGCAGTACTGAGAAGTGATGTGGAATAGAAGTGGGGTGAGGCCAATATGAAGTGTACTGTAAAGTGTAGAAGAGAATATACACCACTTTACTCATTCTGGCAGTACTGAGAAGTGATGTGGAATAGAAGTGGGGTGAGGCCAATATGAAGTGTACTGTAAAGTGTAGAAGAGAATATACACCACTTTAGTCATTCTGGCAGTACTGAGAAGTGATGTGGAATAGAAGTGGGGTGAGGCCAATATGGAGTGTACTGTAAAGTGTAGAAGAGAACATGCACGGCTTTAGTCATTCTGTGTATGGTGGTTTATTGTGTCTCAGATCATCTCTAGTTAACCAATCATGGAAAGTTTTATTGGATAAATACCACCAATGGTGTCTTTCCTCTGTCCTATTACGTTCAGTAACTTTGTAGGAAGATATAATGGTTGTTTCCACCACCCCCTAGGTCCCATCACTGCTCTGTCCCTGAGCACCTCTAGAAGGACCCTCATCTCAGGCTCTGAAGATAAAACTATTCGGACGTGGGACCTAAACACTCAGGAACAATCTGAAGAACTGGAGATATCCGGGTCTCCGATTGGAATAGAAACGTTCGGTGATAATGCAGAACATGTTCTCTGTTACAGCAGCTTTGACATCCACATCTGGCAGATACAACAATTATACAAACTTCACTGCCTTCTGGGAACGAATGTGAAGGATATGAAAGTGGTTGGGGGACCCTTTCCTGCCAGAGGTCTATGTGTGTGTTCAGACGGCACAGTGAGGGTAATATCGGCGGTTACTGGACATCTTCTATCAACACTCTCACTACAGAGATATGAAAGATTGTTGGTGGCAGATTACTGTATACACAGAGAGACTGTTTGTGTTCTGCTGAAGGATGGACAGCTCCTTAAAGCCAATGCCTTAGTCAATCCTATGAGTGTCCTGAGTAAGGTAAACATTACCAGTGACCAATCACTTCCTCGGTGCTTCACTCTCTACTCCAACATTATGGATGAGGAGTTGGCAGTCGCAGAGTGGAAGCAAGTGGTGATGCAGCGGGAAGACAAAGGACCACCTGGCCTAGACAGAGAAATGACAAACAGGTAAATTACTTTATCTTCTCGAGCTAAACTGCCTTGATGGTGAGGTCTTCCACTGGAAGGATATTGGGGGATGATGGTGAGATCTTCCACTGGAAGGATATTGGGGAATTATGGTGAGGTCTTCCACTGGAAGGATATTGGGGAATGATGGTGAGGTCTTCCACTGGAAGGATATTGGGGGATGATGGTGAGATCTTCCACTGGAAGGATATTGGGGGATGATGGTGAGATCTTCCACTGGAAGGATATTGGGGGATGATGGTGAGATCTTCCACTGGAAGGATATTGGGGGATGATGGTGAGATCTTCCACTGGAAGGATATTGGGGGATGATGGTGAGATCTTCCACTGGAAGGATATTGGGGGATGATGGTGAGGTCTTCCACTGGAAGGATATTGGGGGATGATGGTGAGGTCTTCCACTGGAAGGATATTGGGGGATGATGGTGAGATCTTCCACTGGAAGGATATTGGGGGATGATGGTGAGGTCTTCCACTGGAAGGATATTGGGGGATGATGGTGAGGTCTTCCACTGGAAGGATATTGGGGGATGATGGTGAGATCTTCCACTGGAAGGATATTGGGGGACGGTGGTGAGATCTTCCACTGGAAGGATATTGGGGGATGATGGTGAGGTCTTCCACTGGAAGGATATTGGGGGATGATGGTGAGATCTTCCACTGGAAGGATATTGGGGGATGATGGTGAGATCTTCCACTGGAAGGATATTGGGGGATGATGGTGAGGTCTTCCACTGGAAGGATATTGGGGGACGGTGGTGAGGTCTTCCACTGGAAGGATATTGGGGGATGATGGTGAGATCTTCCACTGGAAGGATATTGGGGGATGATGGTGAGGTCTTCCACTGGAAGGATATTGGGGGACGGTGGTGAGGTCTTCCACTGGAAGGATATTGGGGGATGATGGTGAGGTCTTCCACTGGAAGGATATTGGGGGATGATGGTGAGATCTTCCACTGGAAGGATATTGGGGGATGATGGTGAGATCTTCCACTGGAAGGATATTGGGGGATGATGGTGAGGTCTTCCACTGGAAGGATATTGGGGGATGATGGTGAGATCTTCCACTGGAAGGATATTGGGGGATGATGGTGAGATCTTCCACTGGAAGGATATTGGGGGATGATGGTGAGATCTTCCACTGGAAGGATATTGGGGGATGATGGTGAGATCTTCCACTGGAAGGATATTGGGGGATGATGGTGAGGTCTTCCACTGGAAGGATATTGGGGGACGGTGGTGAGGTCTTCCACTGGAAGGATATTGGGGGATGATGGTGAGATCTTCCACTGGAAGGATATTGGGGGATGATGGTGAGATCTTCCACTGGAAGGATATTGGGGGATGATGGTGAGATCTTCCACTGGAAGGATATTGGGGGATGATGGTGAGATCTTCCACTGGAAGGATATTGGGGGATGATGGTGAGATCTTCCACTGGAAGGATATTGGGGGATGGTGGTGAGGCCTTCCACTGGAAGGATATTGGGGGATGGTGGTGAGATCTTCCACTGGAAGGATATTGGGGGATGATGGTGAGGTCTTCCACTGGAAGGATATTGGGGGATGATGGTGAGATCTTCCACTGGAAGGATATTGGGGGACGATGGTGAGGTCTTCCACTGGAAGGATATTGGGGGATGGTGGTGAGGTCTTCCACTGGAAGGATATTGGGGGATGATGGTGAGATCTTCCACTGGAAGGATATTGGGGGATGATGGTGAGATCTTCCACTGGAAGGATATTGGGGGATGGTGGTGAGATCTTCCACTGGAGAGATATTGGGGGATGATGGTGAGATCTTCCACTGGAGAGATATTGGGGGATGATGGTGAGATCTTCCACTGGAAGGATATTGGGGGACGATGGTGAGGTCTTCCACTGGAAGGATATTGGGGGATGATGGTGAGGTCTTCCACTGGAAGGATATTGGGGGATGATGGTGAGATCTTCCACTGGAAGGATATTGGGGGATGATGGTGAGGTCTTCCACTGGAAGGATATTGGGGGATGATGGTGAGATCTTCCACTGGAGAGATATTGGGGGATGATGGTGAGATCTTCCACTGGAGAGATATTGGGGGATGATGGTGAGGTCTTCCACTGGAAGGATATTGGGGGATGGTGGTGAGGTCTTCCACTGGAAGGATATTGGGGGATGATGGTGAGATCTTCCACTGGAGAGATATTGGGGGATGATGGTGAGGTCTTCCACTGGAAGGATATTGGGGGATGATGGTGAGGTCTTCCACTGGAAGGATATTGGGGGATGATGGTGAGATCTTCCACTGGAGAGATATTGGGGGATGATGGTGAGATCTTCCACTGGAAGGATATTGGGGGATGATGGTGAGGTCTTCCACTGGAAGGATATTGGGGGATGGTGGTGAGGTCTTCCACTGGAAGGATATTGGGGGATGGTGGTGAGGTCTTCCACTGGAGAGATATTGGGGGATGATGGTGAGATCTTCCACTGGAAGGATATTGGGGGACGGTGGTGAGGTCTTCCACTGGAAGGATATTGGGGGATGATGGTGAGATCTTCCACTGGAAGGATATTGGGGGATGATGGTGAGGTCTTCCACTGGAAGGATATTGGGGGATGGTGGTGAGGTCTTCCACTGGAAGGATATTGGGGGATGATGGTGAGGTCTTCCACTGGAGAGATATTGGGGGATGATGGTGAGATCTTCCACTGGAAGGATATTGGGGGATGATGGTGAGATCTTCCACTGGAGAGATATTGGGGGATGATGGTGAGATCTTCCACTGGAAGGATATTGGGGGACGATGGTGAGGTCTTCCACTGGAAGGATATTGGGGGATGGTGGTGAGGTCTTCCACTGGAAGGATATTGGGGGATGATGGTGAGATCTTCCACTGGAAGGATATTGGGGGATGATGGTGAGATCTTCCACTGGAAGGATATTGGGGGATGGTGGTGAGGTCTTCCACTGGAAGGATATTGGGGGATGATGGTGAGGTCTTCCACTGGAAGGATATTGGGGGATGATGGTGAGATCTTCCACTGGAAGGATATTGGGGGATGATGGTGAGATCTTCCACTGGAAGGATATTGGGGGACGATGGTGAGGTCTTCCACTGGAAGGATATTGGGGGATGGTGGTGAGGTCTTCCACTGGAAGGATATTGGGGGATGATGGTGAGATCTTCCACTGGAAGGATATTGGGGGATGATGGTGAGATCTTCCACTGGAAGGATATTGGGGGACGGTGGTGAGGTCTTCCACTGGAAGGATATTGGGGGATGGTGGTGAGGTCTTCCACTGGAAGGATATTGGGGGATGATGGTGAGATCTTCCACTGGAAGGATATTGGGGGATGATGGTGAGATCTTCCACTGGAAGGATATTGGGGGATGATGGTGAGGTCTTCCACTGGAAGGATATTGGGGGATGATGGTGAGATCTTCCACTGGAAGGATATTGGGGGACGATGGTGAGGTCTTCCACTGGAAGGATATTGGGGGATGGTGGTGAGGTCTTCCACTGGAAGGATATTGGGGGATGATGGTGAGGTCTTCAGCTCTGAGGATATTGATGAAGGATGGTGAGATCTTCCACTGGAAGGATATTGGGGGATGATGGTGAGGTCTTCAGCTCTGAGGATATTGATGAAGGATGGTGAGATCTTCCACTGTGAGATAATTGATGAATGATGGTGGATTCTTCCCCTGGGAGGATATTGATGAATGATGGTGGATTCTTCCCCTGGGAGGATATTGATGAATGATGGTGGATTCTTCCCCTGGGAGGATATTGATGAATGATGGTGGATTCTTCCCCTGGGAGGATATTGGGGGATGGTGGTGAGATCTTCCACTGGAAGGATATTGGGGGATGATGGTGAGATCTTCCACTGGAAGGATATTGGGGGACGATGGTGAGGTCTTCCACTGGAAGGATATTGGGGGATGGTGGTGAGATCTTCCACTGGAAGGATATTGGGGAATGATGGTGAGGTCTTCCACTGGAAGGATATTGGGGGATGATGGTGAGATCTTCCACTGGAAGGATATTGGGGGATGATGGTGAGATCTTCCACTGGAAGGATATTGGGGGATGGTGGTGAGGTCTTCCACTGGAAGGATATTGGGGGATGATGGTGAGATCTTCCACTGGAAGGATATTGGGGGATGATGGTGAGATCTTCCACTGGAAGGATATTGGGGGATGATGGTGAGATCTTCCACTGGAAGGATATTGGGGGACGGTGGTGAGGTCTTCCACTGGAAGGATATTGGGGGATGATGGTGAGATCTTCCACTGGAAGGATATTGGGGGATGATGGTGAGATCTTCCACTGGAAGGATATTGGGGGATGGTGGTGAGGTCTTCCACTGGAAGGATATTGGGGGATGGTGGTGAGGTCTTCCACTGGAAGGATATTGGGGGATGATGGTGAGATCTTCCACTGGAAGGATATTGGGGGATGGTGGTGAGGTCTTCCACTGGAAGGATATTGGGGGATGGTGGTGAGGTCTTCCACTGGAAGGATATTGGGGGATGATGGTGAGGTCTTCCACTGGAAGGATATTGGGGGATGATGGTGAGATCTTCCACTGGAAGGATATTGGGGGATGATGGTGAGATCTTCCACTGGAAGGATATTGGGGGACGGTGGTGAGGTCTTCCACTGGAAGGATATTGGGGGATGGTGGTGAGGTCTTCCACTGGAAGGATATTGGGGGATGGTGGTGAGGTCTTCCACTGGAAGGATATTGGGGGATGATGGTGAGATCTTCCACTGGAAGGATATTGGGGGATGATGGTGAGGTCTTCCACTGGAAGGATATTGGGGGATGATGGTGAGATCTTCCACTGGAAGGATATTGGGGAATGATGGTGGTGAGGTCTTCCACTGGAAGGATATTGGGGGACGATGGTGAGGTCTTCCACTGGAAGGATATTGGGGAATGATGGTGAGGTCTTCCACTGGAAGGATATTGGGGAATGATGGTGAGGTCTTCCACTGGAAGGATATTGGGGAATGATGGTGAGATCTTCCACTGGAAGGATATTGGGGGATGATGGTGAGGTCTTCCACTGGAAGGATATTGGGGGATGATGGTGAGATCTTCCACTGGAGAGATATTGGGGGATGATGGTGAGGTCTTCCACTGGAAGGATATTGGGGGATGATGGTGAGATCTTCCACTGGAAGGATATTGGGGGACGGTGGTGAGATCTTCCACTGGAAGGATATTGGGGGATGATGGTGAGGTCTTCCACTGGAAGGATATTGGGGGATGATGGTGAGGTCTTCCACTGGAAGGATATTGGGGGATGATGGTGAGATCTTCCACTGGAAGGATATTGGGGGATGATGGTGAGGTCTTCCACTGGAAGGATATTGGGGGATGATGGTGAGATCTTCCACTGGAAGGATATTGGGGGACGGTGGTGAGATCTTCCACTGGAAGGATATTGGGGGATGATGGTGAGGTCTTCCACTGGAAGGATATTGGGGGATGATGGTGAGGTCTTCCACTGGAAGGATATTGGGGGATGATGGTGAGATCTTCCACTGGAAGGATATTGGGGGATGATGGTGAGGTCTTCCACTGGAAGGATATTGGGGGATGATGGTGAGATCTTCCACTGGAAGGATATTGGGGGACGGTGGTGAGGTCTTCCACTGGAAGGATATTGGGGGATGGTGGTGAGGTCTTCCACTGGAAGGATATTGGGGGATGATGGTGAGATCTTCCACTGGAAGGATATTGGGGAATTATGGTGAGGTCTTCCACTGTGGGGATATTGGGGAATGATGGTGGTGAGGTCTTCCACTGGAAGGATATTGGGGGATGATGGTGAGATCTTCCACTGGAAGGATATTGGGGAATTATGGTGAGGTCTTCCACTGTGGGGATATTGGGGAATGATGGTGGTGAGGTCTTCCACTGGAAGGATATTGGGGGATGATGGTGAGATCTTCCACTGGAAGGATATTGGGGGACGGTGGTGAGATCTTCCACTGGAAGGATATTGGGGGATGATGGTGAGGTCTTCCACTGGAAGGATATTGGGGGATGATGGTGAGATCTTCCACTGGAAGGATATTGGGGGACGGTGGTGAGGTCTTCCACTGGAAGGATATTGGGGGATGGTGGTGAGGTCTTCCACTGGAAGGATATTGGGGGATGATGGTGAGATCTTCCACTGGAAGGATATTGGGGAATTATGGTGAGGTCTTCCACTGTGGGGATATTGGGGAATGATGGTGGTGAGGTCTTCCACTGGAAGGATATTGGGGGATGATGGTGAGATCTTCCACTGGAAGGATATTGGGGGACAGTGGTGAGATCTTCCACTGGAAGGATATTGGGGGATGATGGTGAGGTCTTCCACTGGAAGGATATTGGGGGATGATGGTGAGATCTTCCACTGGAAGGATATTGGGGGACGGTGGTGAGATCTTCCACTGGAAGGATATTGGGGGATGATGGTGAGATCTTCCACTGGAAGGATATTGGGGAATTATGGTGAGGTCTTCCACTGTGGGGATATTGGGGAATGATGGTGGTGAGGTCTTCCACTGGAAGGATATTGGGGGATGATGGTGAGATCTTCCACTGGAAGGATATTGGGGGATGATGGTGAGGTCTTCCACTGGAAGGATATTGGGGGATGATGGTGAGATCTTCCACTGGAAGGATATTGGGGGATGATGGTGAGATCTTCCACTGGAAGGATATTGGGGGACGGTGGTGAGGTCTTCCACTGGAAGGATATTGGGGGATGGTGGTGAGATCTTCCACTGGAAGGATATTGGGGGATGATGGTGAGATCTTCCACTGGAAGGATATTGGGGGATGATGGTGAGATCTTCCACTGGAAGGATATTGGGGGACGGTGGTGAGGTCTTCCACTGGAAGGATATTGGGGGATGATGGTGAGGTCTTCCACTGGAAGGATATTGGGGGATGATGGTGAGATCTTCCACTGGAAGGATATTGGGGGATGATGGTGAGATCTTCCACTGGAAGGATATTGGGAGATGATGGTGAGATCTTCCACTGGAAGGATATTGGGGGATGATGGTGAGATCTTCCACTGGAAGGATATTGGGGGATGATGGTGAGATCTTCCACTGGAAGGATATTGGGGGATGATGGTGAGATCTTCCACTGGAAGGATATTGGGGGACGGTGGTGAGGTCTTCCACTGGAAGGATATTGGGGGATGGTGGTGAGGTCTTCCACTGGAAGGATATTGGGGGATGATGGTGAGATCTTCCACTGGAAGGATATTGGGGAATTATGGTGAGGTCTTCCACTGTGGGGATATTGGGGAATGATGGTGGTGAGGTCTTCCACTGGAAGGATATTGGGGGATGATGGTGAGATCTTCCACTGGAAGGATATTGGGGGACGATGGTGAGGTCTTCCACTGGAAGGATATTGGGGGATGATGGTGAGATCTTCCACTGGAAGGATATTGGGGGACGATGGTGAGGTCTTCCACTGGAAGGATATTGGGGGATGATGGTGAGATCTTCCACTGGAAGGATATTGGGGGACGATGGTGAGGTCTTCCACTGGAAGGATATTGGGGGATGATGGTGAGATCTTCCACTGGAAGGATATTGGGGAATTATGGTGGATTCTTTTACTGGGGAGATATTGGGGAATGATGGTGAGGTCTTCAGCTCTGAGGATATTGATGAAGGATGGTGAGATCTTCCACTGGGAGGATGTTGGGGAATGATGGAAAGATTTTCCACTGGGGGAAGTTTGGGGAATAATGGTGGGACTGTCCACCTGGGGGATATTGGGGAATGATGTCTTTCTTTATTTTCCTCTGATTTGTATGATGTCTGTGTTAGAAGGATTGTTGAACACTTGAGGATCTAAGAACACAGGCATCCTGAAGAGCACTTAGGGGGTTCCATGACATGCTGGGTCCCCGAATGAAGAAACAGACACTTGGAGGGGGTCCCAGAACAATGACACCCTGTCACTTGGGGGTCCCAGAACAATGACACCCTGTCACTTGGGGGTCCCAGAACAATGACACCCTGTCACTTGGGGGTCCCAGAACAATGACACCCTGTCACTTGGGGGTCCCAGAACAATGACACCCTGTCACTTGGGGGTCCCAGAACAATGACACCCTGACACTTGGGGGTCCCAGAACAATGACACCCTGACACTTGGGGGTCCCAGAACAATGACACACTGACACTTGGGGGTCCCAGAACAATGACACCCTGACACTTGGGGGTCCCAGAACAATGACACCCTGTCACTTGGGGGTCCCAGAACAATGACACCCTGTCACTTGGGGGTCCCAGAACAATGACACCCTGTCACTTGGGGGTCCAGAACAATGACACACTGACACTTGGGGGTCCGAGAACAATGACACCCTGATCACCCTGTCACTTGGGGGTCCCAGAACAATGACACCCTGTCACTTGGGGGTCCCAGAACAATGACACCCTGTCACTTGGGGGTCCCAGAACAATGACACCCTGACACTTGGGGGTCCCAGAACAATGACACCCTGTCACTTGGGGGTCCCAGAACAATGACACCCTGTCACTTGGGGGTCCAGAACAATGACACACTGACACTTGGGGGTCCGAGAACAATGACACCCTGACACTTGGGGGTCCGAGAACAATGACACCCTGATCACCCTGTCACTTGGGGGTCCCAGAACAATGACACCCTGTCACTTGGGGGTCCCAGAACAATGACACCCTGTCACTTGGGGGTCCCAGAACAATGACACCCTGTCACTTGGGGGTCCCAGAACAATGACACCCTGACACTTGGGGGTCCCAGAACAATGACACCCTGTCACTTGGGGGTCCCAGAACAATGACACCCTGTCACTTGGGGGTCCCAGAACAATGACACCCTGATCACCCTGTCACTTGGGGGTCCCAGAACAATGACACCCTGTCACTTGGGGGTCCCAGAACAATGACACCCTGTCACTTGGGGGTCCCAGAACAATGACACCCTGTCACTTGGGGGTCCCAGAACAATGACACCCTGTCACTTGGGGGTCCCAGAACAATGACACCCTGACACTTGGGGGTCCCAGAACAATGACACACTGACACTTGGGGGTCCCAGAACAATGACACCCTGACACTTGGGGGTCCCAGAACAATGACACCCTGTCACTTGGGGGTCCCAGAACAATGACACCCTGACACTTGGGGGTCCCAGAACAATGACACACTGACACTTGGGGGTCCCAGAACAATGACACCCTGTCACTTGGGGGTCCCAGAACAATGACACCCTGTCACTTGGGGGTCCCAGAACAATGACACCCTGATCACCCTGTCACTTGGGGGTCCCAGAACAATGACACCCTGTCACTTGGGGGTCCCAGAACAATGACACCCTGTCACTTGGGGGTCCCAGAACAATGACACCCTGTCACTTGGGGGTCCCAGAACAATGACACCCTGTCACTTGGGGGTCCCAGAACAATGACACCCTGACACTTGGGGGTCCCAGAACAATGACACCCTGACACTTGGGGGTCCCAGAACAATGACACCCTGTCACTTGGGGGTCCCAGAACAATGACACCCTGTCACTTGGGGGTCCCAGAACAATGACACCCTGACACTTGCGGGTCCAGAACAATGACACCCTGACACTTGGGGGTCCCAGAACAATGACACCCTGTCACTTGGGGGTCCCAGAACAATGACACCCTGTCACTTGGTCCCAGAACAATGACACCCTGTCACTTGGGGGTCCCAGAACAATGACACCCTGTCACTTGGGGGTCCCAGAACAATGACACCCTGTCACTTGGGGGTCCCAGAACAATGACACCCTGTCACTTGGGGGTCCCAGAACAATGACACCCTGTCACTTGGGGGTCCCAGAACAATGACACCCTGTCACTTGGGGGTCCCAGAACAATGACACCCTGTCACTTGGGGGTCCCAGAACAATGACACCCTGTCACTTGGGGGTCCCAGAACAATGACACCCTGTCACTTGGGGGTCCCAGAACAATGACACCCTGTCACTTGGGGGTCCCAGAACAATGACACCCTGTCACTTGGGGGTCCCAGAACAAGGACACCCTGTCACTTGGGGGTCCCAGAACAATGACACCCTGTCACTTGGGGGTCCCAGAACAATGACACCCTGTCACTTGGGGGTTCCAGAACAATTACACCCTGTCACTTGCGGGTCCAGAACAATGACACCCTGTCACTTGGGGGTCCCAGAACAAGGACACCCTGTCACTTGGGGGTCCCAGAACAATGACACCCTGTCACTTGGGGGTCCCAGAACAATGACACCCTGTCACTTGGGGGTTCCAGAACAATTACACCCTGTCACTTGCGGGTCCAGAACAATGACACCCTGACACTTGGGGGTCCAGAACAATGACACCCTGTCACTTGGGGGTTCCAGAACAATGACACCCTGACACTTGGGGGTCCAGAACAATGACACCCTGTCACTTGGGGGTCCCAGAACAATGACACCCTGACACTTGGGGGTCCAGAACAATGACACCCTGTCACTTGGGGGTTCCAGAACAATGACACCCTGACACTTGGGGGTCCCAGAACAATGACACCCTGACACTTGGGGGTCCAGAACAATGACACCCTGTCACTTGGGGGTCCCAGAACAATGACACCCTGTCACTTGGGGGTCCCAGAACAATGACACCCTGATCACCCTGACACTTGGGGGTCCCAGAACAATGACACCCTGATCACCCTGTCACTTGGGGGTCCCAGAACAATGACACCCTGATCACCCTGTCACTTGGGGGTCCCAGAACAATGACACCCTGTCACTTGGGGGTCCCAGAACAATGACACCCTGTCACTTGGGGGTCCCAGAACAATGACACCCTGTCACTTGGGGGTCCCAGAACAATGACACCCTGTCACTTGGGGGTCCCAGAACAATGACACCCTGTCACTTGGGGGTCCCAGAACAATGACACCCTGTCACTTGGGGGTCCCAGAACAATGACACCCTGTCACTTGGGGGTCCCAGAACAATGACACCCTGTCACTTGGGGGTCCCAGAACAATGACACCCTGACACTTGGGGGTCCCAGAACAATGACACCCTGACACTTGGGGGTCCCAGAACAATGACACCCTGTCACTTGGGGGTCCCAGAACAATGACACCCTGTCACTTGGGGGTCCCAGAACAATGACACCCTGTCACTTGGGGGTCCCAGAACAATGACACCCTGTCACTTGGGGGTCCCAGAACAATGACACCCTGTCACTTGGGGGTCCCAGAACAATGACACCCTGTCACTTGGGGGTCCCAGAACAATGACACCCTGTCACTTGGGGTCCCAGAACAATGACACCCTGTCACTTGGGGGTCCCAGAACAATGACACACTGACACTTGGGGGTCCCAGAACAATGACACCCTGTCACTTGGGGGTCCCAGAACAATGACACCCTGATCACCCTGTCACTTGGGGGTCCCAGAACAATGACACCCTGTCACTTGGGGGTCCCAGAACAATGACACCCTGATCACCCTGACACTTGGGGGTCCCAGAACAATGACACCCTGTCACTTGGGGGTCCCAGAACAATGACACCCTGACACTTGGGGGTCCCAGAACAATGACACCCTGACACTTGGGGGTCCCAGAACAATGACACCCTGTCACTTGGGGGTCCCAGAACAATGACACCCTGTCACTTGGGGGTCCCAGAACAATGACACCCTGTCACTTGGGGGTCCCAGAACAATGACACCCTGATCACCCTGACGCTTGGGGGTCCCAGAACAATGACACCCTGACACTTGGGGGTCCCAGAACAATGACACCCTGTCACTTGGGGGTCCCAGAACAATGACACCCTGTCACTTGGGGGTCCCAGAACAATGACACCCTGTCACTTGGGGGTCCCAGAACAATGACACCCTGTCACTTGGGGGTCCCAGAACAATGACACCCTGACACTTGGGGGTCCCAGAACAATGACACCCTGACACTTGGGGGTCCCAGAACAATGACACCCTGATCACCCTGTCACTTGGGGGTCCCAGAACAATGACACCCTGACACTTGGGGGTCCCAGAACAATGACACCCTGTCACTTGGGGGTCCCAGAACAATGACACCCTGACACTTGGGGGTCCCAGAACAATGACACCCTGACACTTGGGGGTCCCAGAACAATGACACCCTGACACTTGGGGGTCCAGAACAATGACACCCTGTCACTTGGGGGTCCCAGAACAATGACACCCTGTCACTTGGGGGTCCCAGAACAATGACACCCTGTCACTTGGGGGTCCCAGAACAATGACACCCTGTCACTTGGGGGTCCCAGAACAATGACACCCTGTCACTTGGGGGTCCCAGAACAATGACACCCTGACACTTGGGGGTCCCAGAACAATGACACCCTGTCACTTGGGGGTCCCAGAACAATGACACCCTGTCACTTGGGGGTCCCAGAACAATGACACCCTGTCACTTGGGGGTCCCAGAACAATGACACCCTGTCACTTGGGGGTCCCAGAACAATGACACCCTGTCACTTGGGGGTCCCAGAACAATGACACCCTGACACTTGGGGGTCCGAGAACAATGACACCCTGATCACCCTGTCACTTGGGGGTCCCAGAACAATGACACCCTGTCACTTGGGGGTCCCAGAACAATGACACCCTGTCACTTGGGGGTCCCAGAACAATGACACCCTGTCACTTGGGGGTCCCAGAACAATGACACCCTGTCACTTGGGGGTCCCAGAACAATGACACCCTGTCACTTGGGGGTCCCAGAACAATGACACCCTGTCACTTGGGGGTCCCAGAACAATGACACCCTGTCACTTGGGGGTTCCAGAACAATGACACCCTGACACTTGGGGGTCCCAGAACAATGACACCCTGACACTTGGGGGTCCCAGAACAATGACACCCTGACACTTGGGGGTCCAGAACAATGACACCCTGTCACTTGGGGGTCCCAGAACAATGACACCCTGTCACTTGGGGGTCCCAGAACAATGACACTCTGACACTTGGGGGTCCCAGAACAATGACACCCTGTCACTTGGGGGTCCCAGAACAATGACACCCTGTCACTTGGGGGTCCAGAACAATGACACCCTGACACTTGGGGGTTCCAGAACAATGACACCCTGACACTTGGGGGTCCCAGAACAATGACACCCTGTCACTTGGGGGTCCCAGAACAATGACACCCTGACACTTGGGGGTCCCAGAACAATGACACCCTGTCACTTGGGGGTCCCAGAACAATGACACCCTGTCACTTGGGGGTCCCAGAACAATGACACTCTGTCACTTGGGGGTCCCAGAACAATGACACCCTGTCACTTGGGGGTCCCAGAACAATGACACCCTGATCACCCTGTCACTTGGGGGTCCCAGAACAATGACACCCTGACACTTGGGGGTCCCAGAACAATGACACCCTGACACTTGGGGGTCCCAGAACAATGACACCCTGTCACTTGGGGGTCCCAGAACAATGACACCCTGTCACTTGGGGGTCCCAGAACAATGACACCCTGACACTTGGGGGTCCCAGAACAATGACACCCTGTCACTTGGGGGTCCCAGAACAATGACACCCTGACACTTGGGGGTCCCAGAACAATGACACCCTGTCACTTGGGGGTCCCAGAACAATGACACCCTGTCACTTGGGGGTCCAGAACAATGACACCCTGACACTTGGGGGTTCCAGAACAATGACACCCTGACACTTGGGGGTCCCAGAACAATGACACCCTGTCACTTGGGGGTCCCAGAACAATGACACCCTGTCACTTGGGGGTCCCAGAACAATGACACCCTGTCACTTGGGGGTCCCAGAACAATGACACCCTGACACTTGGGGGTCCCAGAACAATGACACTCTGTCACTTGGGGGTCCCAGAACAATGACACCCTGTCACTTGGGGGTCCCAGAACAATGACACCCTGATCACCCTGTCACTTGGGGGTCCCAGAACAATGACACCCTGATCACCCTGTCACTTGGGGGTCCCAGAACAATGACACCCTGTCACTTGGGGGTCCCAGAACAATGACACCCTGTCACTTGGGGGTCCCAGAACAATGACACCCTGACACTTGGGGGTCCCAGAACAATGACACCCTGACACTTGGGGGTCCAGAACAATGACACCCTGTCACTTGGGGGTCCCAGAACAATGACACCCTGTCACTTGGGGGTCCCAGAACAAGGACACCCTGTCACTTGGGGGTCCCAGAACAATGACACCCTGTCACTTGGGGGTCCCAGAACAATGACACCCTGTCACTTGGGGGTCCCAGAACAATGACACCCTGTCACTTGGGGGTCCCAGAACAATGACACCCTGTCACTTGGGGTCCCAGAACAATGACACCCTGTCACTTGGGGGTCCCAGAACAATGACACACTGACACTTGGGGGTCCCAGAACAATGACACCCTGTCACTTGGGGGTCCCAGAACAATGACACCCTGATCACCCTGTCACTTGGGGGTCCCAGAACAATGACACCCTGTCACTTGGGGGTCCCAGAACAATGACACCCTGATCACCCTGACACTTGGGGGTCCCAGAACAATGACACCCTGTCACTTGGGGGTCCCAGAACAATGACACCCTGACACTTGGGGGTCCCAGAACAATGACACCCTGACACTTGGGGGTCCCAGAACAATGACACCCTGTCACTTGGGGGTCCCAGAACAATGACACCCTGTCACTTGGGGGTCCCAGAACAATGACACCCTGTCACTTGGGGGTCCCAGAACAATGACACCCTGATCACCCTGACGCTTGGGGGTCCCAGAACAATGACACCCTGACACTTGGGGGTCCCAGAACAATGACACCCTGTCACTTGGGGGTCCCAGAACAATGACACCCTGTCACTTGGGGGTCCCAGAACAATGACACCCTGTCACTTGGGGGTCCCAGAACAATGACACCCTGTCACTTGGGGGTCCCAGAACAATGACACCCTGACACTTGGGGGTCCCAGAACAATGACACCCTGACACTTGGGGGTCCCAGAACAATGACACCCTGATCACCCTGTCACTTGGGGGTCCCAGAACAATGACACCCTGACACTTGGGGGTCCCAGAACAATGACACCCTGTCACTTGGGGGTCCCAGAACAATGACACCCTGACACTTGGGGGTCCCAGAACAATGACACCCTGACACTTGGGGGTCCCAGAACAATGACACCCTGACACTTGGGGGTCCAGAACAATGACACCCTGTCACTTGGGGGTCCCAGAACAATGACACCCTGTCACTTGGGGGTCCCAGAACAATGACACCCTGTCACTTGGGGGTCCCAGAACAATGACACCCTGTCACTTGGGGGTCCCAGAACAATGACACCCTGTCACTTGGGGGTCCCAGAACAATGACACCCTGACACTTGGGGGTCCCAGAACAATGACACCCTGTCACTTGGGGGTCCCAGAACAATGACACCCTGTCACTTGGGGGTCCCAGAACAATGACACCCTGTCACTTGGGGGTCCCAGAACAATGACACCCTGTCACTTGGGGGTCCCAGAACAATGACACCCTGTCACTTGGGGGTCCCAGAACAATGACACCCTGACACTTGGGGGTCCGAGAACAATGACACCCTGATCACCCTGTCACTTGGGGGTCCCAGAACAATGACACCCTGTCACTTGGGGGTCCCAGAACAATGACACCCTGTCACTTGGGGGTCCCAGAACAATGACACCCTGTCACTTGGGGGTCCCAGAACAATGACACCCTGTCACTTGGGGGTCCCAGAACAATGACACCCTGTCACTTGGGGGTCCCAGAACAATGACACCCTGTCACTTGGGGGTCCCAGAACAATGACACCCTGTCACTTGGGGGTTCCAGAACAATGACACCCTGACACTTGGGGGTCCCAGAACAATGACACCCTGACACTTGGGGGTCCCAGAACAATGACACCCTGACACTTGGGGGTCCAGAACAATGACACCCTGTCACTTGGGGGTCCCAGAACAATGACACCCTGTCACTTGGGGGTCCCAGAACAATGACACTCTGACACTTGGGGGTCCCAGAACAATGACACCCTGTCACTTGGGGGTCCCAGAACAATGACACCCTGTCACTTGGGGGTCCAGAACAATGACACCCTGACACTTGGGGGTTCCAGAACAATGACACCCTGACACTTGGGGGTCCCAGAACAATGACACCCTGTCACTTGGGGGTCCCAGAACAATGACACCCTGACACTTGGGGGTCCCAGAACAATGACACCCTGTCACTTGGGGGTCCCAGAACAATGACACCCTGTCACTTGGGGGTCCCAGAACAATGACACTCTGTCACTTGGGGGTCCCAGAACAATGACACCCTGTCACTTGGGGGTCCCAGAACAATGACACCCTGATCACCCTGTCACTTGGGGGTCCCAGAACAATGACACCCTGACACTTGGGGGTCCCAGAACAATGACACCCTGACACTTGGGGGTCCCAGAACAATGACACCCTGTCACTTGGGGGTCCCAGAACAATGACACCCTGTCACTTGGGGGTCCCAGAACAATGACACCCTGACACTTGGGGGTCCCAGAACAATGACACCCTGTCACTTGGGGGTCCCAGAACAATGACACCCTGACACTTGGGGGTCCCAGAACAATGACACCCTGTCACTTGGGGGTCCCAGAACAATGACACCCTGTCACTTGGGGGTCCAGAACAATGACACCCTGACACTTGGGGGTTCCAGAACAATGACACCCTGACACTTGGGGGTCCCAGAACAATGACACCCTGTCACTTGGGGGTCCCAGAACAATGACACCCTGTCACTTGGGGGTCCCAGAACAATGACACCCTGTCACTTGGGGGTCCCAGAACAATGACACCCTGACACTTGGGGGTCCCAGAACAATGACACTCTGTCACTTGGGGGTCCCAGAACAATGACACCCTGTCACTTGGGGGTCCCAGAACAATGACACCCTGATCACCCTGTCACTTGGGGGTCCCAGAACAATGACACCCTGATCACCCTGTCACTTGGGGGTCCCAGAACAATGACACCCTGTCACTTGGGGGTCCCAGAACAATGACACCCTGTCACTTGGGGGTCCCAGAACAATGACACCCTGACACTTGGGGGTCCCAGAACAATGACACCCTGACACTTGGGGGTCCAGAACAATGACACCCTGTCACTTGGGGGTCCCAGAACAATGACACCCTGTCACTTGGGGGTCCCAGAACAAGGACACCCTGTCACTTGGGGGTCCCAGAACAATGACACCCTGTCACTTGGGGGTCCCAGAACAATGACACCCTGTCACTTGGGGGTCCCAGAACAATGACACCCTGTCACTTGGGGGTCCCAGAACAATGACACCCTGTCACTTGGGGGTCCCAGAACAATGACACCCTGTCACTTGGGGGTCCCAGAACAATGACACCCTGTCACTTGGGGGTCCCAGAACAATGACACCCTGACACTTGGGGGTCCCAGAACAATGACACCCTGTCACTTGGGGGTCCCAGAACAATGACACCCTGTCACTTGGGGGTCCCAGAACAATGACACCCTGTCACTTGGGGGTCCCAGAACAATGACACCCTGACACTTGGGGGTCCCAGAACAATGACACCCTGACACTTGGGGGTCCCAGAACAATGACACCCTGACACTTGGGGGTCCCAGAACAATGACACCCTGTCACTTGGGGGTCCCAGAACAAGGACACCCTGTCACTTGGGGGTCCCAGAACAATGACACCCTGTCACTTGGGGGTCCCAGAACAATGACACCCTGACACTTGGGGGTCCGAGAACAATGACACCCTGACACTTGGGGGTCCGAGAACAATGACACCCTGATCACCCTGTCACTTGGGGGTCCCAGAACAATGACACCCTGTCACTTGGGGGTCCCAGAACAATGACACCCTGTCACTTGGGGGTCCCAGAACAATGACACCCTGTCACTTGGGGGTCCCAGAACAATGACACCCTGACACTTGGGGGTCCCAGAACAATGACACCCTGTCACTTGGGGGTCCCAGAACAATGACACCCTGACACTTGGGGGTCCGAGAACAATGACACCCTGATCACCCTGTCACTTGGGGGTCCCAGAACAATGACACCCTGTCACTTGGGGGTCCCAGAACAATGACACCCTGACA
Source organism: Lithobates septentrionalis (assembly GCA_037952835.1). NCBI lineage: Eukaryota > Metazoa > Chordata > Amphibia > Anura > Ranidae > Lithobates > Lithobates septentrionalis. The sequence goes on from JBBDGP010005317.1 coordinate 77,681, forward strand.
CTTGGGGGTCCCAGAACAATGACACCCTGTCACTTGGGGGTCCCAGAACAATGACACACTGACACTTGGGGGTCCCAGAACAATGACACCCTGACACTTGGGGGTCCCAGAACAATGACACCCTGTCACTTGGGGGTCCCAGAACAATGACACCCTGTCACTTGGGGGTCCCAGAACAATGACACCCTGTCACTTGGGGGTCCCAGAACAATGACACCCTGTCACTTGGGGGTCCCAGAACAATGACACCCTGTCACTTGGGGGTCCCAGAACAATGACACCCTGTCACTTGGGGGTCCCAGAACAATGACACCCTGTCACTTGGGGGTCCCAGAACAATGACACCCTGTCACTTGGGGGTCCCAGAACAATGACACCCTGACACTTGGGGGTCCGAGAACAATGACACCCTGATCACCCTGTCACTTGGGGGTCCCAGAACAAGGACACCCTGTCACTTGGGGGTCCCAGAACAATGACACCCTGTCACTTGGGGGTCCCAGAACAATGACACCCTGTCACTTGGGGTTCCCAGAACAATGACACCCTGACACTTGGGGGTCCCAGAACAATGACACCCTGTGACTTGGGGGTCCCAGAACAATGACACCCTGTGACTTGGTCCCAGAACAATGACACCCTGTCACTTGGGGGTCCCAGAACAATGACACCCTGTCACTTGGGGGTCCCAGAACAATGACACCCTGTCACTTGGGGGTCCCAGAACAATGACACCCTGTCACTTGGGGGTCCCAGAACAATGACACCCTGTCACTTGGGGGTCCCAGAACAATGACACCCTGTCACTTGGGGGTCCCAGAACAATGACACCCTGTCACTTGGGGGTCCCAGAACAATGACACCCTGCCACTTGGGGGTCCCAGAACAATGACACCCTGACACTTGGGGGTCCGAGAACAATGACACCCTGATCACCCTGTCACTTGGGGGTCCCAGAACAATGACACCCTGTCACTTGGGGGTCCCAGAACAATGACACCCTGTCACTTGGGGGTCCCAGAACAATGACACCCTGTCACTTGGGGGTCCCAGAACAATGACACCCTGACACTTGGGGGTCCCAGAACAATGACACCCTGTCACTTGGGGGTCCCAGAACAATGACACCCTGACACTTGGGGGTCCGAGAACAATGACACCCTGATCACCCTGTCACTTGGGGGTCCCAGAACAATGACACCCTGTCACTTGGGGGTCCCAGAACAATGACACCCTGACACTTGGGGGTCCCAGAACAATGACACCCTGTCACTTGGGGGTCCCAGAACAATGACACCCTGTCACTTGGGGGTCCCAGAACAATGACACCCTGTCACTTGGGGGTCCCAGAACAATGACACCCTGTCACTTGGGGGTCCCAGAACAATGACACCCTGTCACTTGGGGGTCCCAGAACAATGACACCCTGTCACTTGGGGGTCCCAGAACAATGACACCCTGTCACTTGGGGGTCCCAGAACAATGACACCCTGTCACTTGGGGGTCCCAGAACAATGACACCCTGTCACTTGGGGGTCCCAGAACAATGACACCCTGTCACTTGGGGGTCCCAGAACAATGACACCCTGTCACTTGGGGGTCCCAGAACAATGACACCCTGTCACTTGGGGGTCCCAGAACAATGACACCCTGTCACTTGGGGGTCCCAGAACAATGACACCCTGTCACTTGGGGGTCCCAGAACAATGACACCCTGTCACTTGGGGGTCCCAGAACAATGACACCCTGTCACTTGGGGGTCCCAGAACAATGACACCCTGTCACTTGGGGGTCCCAGAACAATGACACCCTGACACTTGGGGGTCCGAGAACAATGACACCCTGATCACCCTGTCACTTGGGGGTCCCAGAACAATGACACCCTGACACTTGGGGGTCCCAGAACAATGACACCCTGTCACTTGGGGGTCCCAGAACAATTACACACTGACACTTGGGGGTCCCAGAACAATGACACCCCGACACTTGGGGGTCCCAGAACAATGACACCCTGACACTTGGGGGTCCCAGAACAATGACACCCTGACACTTGGGGGTCCCAGAACAATGACACCCTGTCACTTGGGGGTCCCAGAACAATGACACCCTGTCACTTGGGGGTCCCAGAACAATGACACCCTGTCACTTGGGGGTCCCAGAACAATGACACCCTGACACTTGGGGGTCCCAGAACAATGACACCCTGTCACTTGGGGGTCCCAGAACAATGACACCCTGTCACTTGGGGGTCCCAGAACAATGACACCCTGTCACTTGGGGGTCCCAGAACAATGACACCCTGTCACTTGGGGGTCCCAGAACAATGACACCCTGTCACTTGGGGGTCCCAGAACAATGACACCCTGACACTTGGGGGTCCCAGAACAATGACACCCCGACACTTGGGGGTCCAGAACAATGACACCCTGTCACTTGGGGGTCCCAGAACAATGACACCCTGATCACCCTGACACTTGGGGGTCCCAGAACAATGACACCCTGACACTTGGGGGTCCCAGAACAATGACACCCTGTCACTTGGGGGTCCCAGAACAATGACACCCTGTCACTTGGGGGTCCCAGAACAATGACACCCTGACACTTGGGGGTCCCAGAACAATGACACCCTGACACTTGGGGTCCCAGAACAATGACACCCTGTCACTTGGGGGTCCCAGAACAATGACACCCTGTCACTTGGGGGTCCCAGAACAATGACACCCTGTCACTTGGGGGTCCCAGAACAATGACACCCTGTCACTTGGGGGTCCCAGAACAATGACACCCTGTCACTTGGGGGTCCCAGAACAATGACACCCTGTCACTTGGGGGTCCCAGAACAATGACACCCTGACACTTGGGGGTCCCAGAACAATGACACCCTGTCACTTGGGGGTCCCAGAACAATGACACCCTGACACTTGCGGGTCCAGAACAATGACACCCTGTGACTTGGGGGTCCCAGAACAATGACACCCTGTGACTTGGGGGTTCCCAGAACAATGACACCCTGTCACTTGGTCCCAGAACAATGACACCCCGACACTTGGGGGTCCCAGAACAATGACACCCTGTCACTTGGGGGTCCCAGAACAATGACACCCTGTCACTTGGGGGTCCAGAACAATGACACACTGACACTTGGGGGTCCGAGAACAATGACACCCTGACACTTGGGGGTCCGAGAACAATGACACCCTGATCACCCTGTCACTTGGGGGTCCCAGAACAATGACACCCTGTCACTTGGGGGTCCCAGAACAATGACACCCTGTCACTTGGGGGTCCCAGAACAATGACACCCTGTCACTTGGGGGTCCCAGAACAATGACACCCTGACACTTGGGGGTCCCAGAACAATGACACCCTGTCACTTGGGGGTCCCAGAACAATGACACCCTGTCACTTGGGGGTCCCAGAACAATGACACCCTGATCACCCTGTCACTTGGGGGTCCCAGAACAATGACACCCTGTCACTTGGGGGTCCCAGAACAATGACACCCTGTCACTTGGGGGTCCCAGAACAATGACACCCTGTCACTTGGGGGTCCCAGAACAATGACACCCTGTCACTTGGGGGTCCCAGAACAATGACACCCTGACACTTGGGGGTCCCAGAACAATGACACACTGACACTTGGGGGTCCCAGAACAATGACACCCTGTCACTTGGGGGTCCCAGAACAATGACACCCTGTCACTTGGGGTCCCAGAACAATGACACCCTGTCACTTGGGGGTCCCAGAACAATGTCACCCTGTCACTTGGGGGTCCCAGAACAATGACACCCTGTCACTTGGGGGTCCCAGAACAAGGACACCCTGTCACTTGGGGGTCCCAGAACAATGACACCCTGTCACTTGGGGGTCCCAGAACAATGACACCCTGACACTTGCGGGTCCAGAACAATGACACCCTGTCACTTGGGGGTCCCAGAACAATGACACCCTGTCACTTGGTCCCAGAACAATGACACCCTGTCACTTGGGGGTCCCAGAACAATGACACCCTGTCACTTGGGGGTCCCAGAACAATGACACCCTGTCACTTGGGGGTCCCAGAACAATGACACCCTGTCACTTGGGGGTCCCAGAACAATGACACCCTGTCACTTGGGGGTCCCAGAACAATGACACCCTGTCACTTGGGGGTCCCAGAACAATGACACCCTGTCACTTGGGGGTCCCAGAACAATGACACCCTGTCACTTGGGGGTCCCAGAACAATGACACCCTGTCACTTGGGGGTCCCAGAACAATGACACCCTGTCACTTGGGGGTCCCAGAACAATGACACCCTGTCACTTGGGGGTCCCAGAACAATGACACCCTGTCACTTGGGGGTCCCAGAACAATGACACCCTGTCACTTGGGGGTCCCAGAACAATGACACCCTGTCACTTGGGGGTTCCAGAACAATTACACCCTGTCACTTGCGGGTCCAGAACAATGACACCCTGTCACTTGGGGGTCCCAGAACAAGGACACCCTGTCACTTGGGGGTCCCAGAACAATGACACCCTGTCACTTGGGGGTCCCAGAACAATGACACCCTGTCACTTGGGGGTTCCAGAACAATTACACCCTGTCACTTGCGGGTCCAGAACAATGACACCCTGTCACTTGGGGGTCCCAGAACAATGACACCCTGACACTTGGGGGTCCAGAACAATGACACCCTGTCACTTGGGGGTTCCAGAACAATGACACCCTGACACTTGGGGGTCCCAGAACAATGACACCCTGACACTTGGGGGTCCAGAACAATGACACCCTGTCACTTGGGGGTCCCAGAACAATGACACCCTGTCACTTGGGGGTCCCAGAACAATGACACCCTGATCACCCTGACACTTGGGGGTCCCAGAACAATGACACCCTGATCACCCTGTCACTTGGGGGTCCCAGAACAATGACACCCTGATCACCCTGTCACTTGGGGGTCCCAGAACAATGACACCCTGTCACTTGGGGGTCCCAGAACAATGACACCCTGTCACTTGGGGGTCCCAGAACAATGACACCCTGTCACTTGGGGGTCCCAGAACAATGACACCCTGTCACTTGGGGGTCCCAGAACAATGACACCCTGTCACTTGGGGGTCCCAGAACAATGACACCCTGTCACTTGGGGGTCCCAGAACAATGACACCCTGTCACTTGGGGGTCCCAGAACAATGACACCCTGTCACTTGGGGGTCCCAGAACAATGACACCCTGACACTTGGGGGTCCCAGAACAATGACACCCTGACACTTGGGGGTCCCAGAACAATGACACCCTGTCACTTGGGGGTCCCAGAACAATGACACCCTGTCACTTGGGGGTCCCAGAACAATGACACCCTGTCACTTGGGGGTCCCAGAACAATGACACCCTGTCACTTGGGGGTCCCAGAACAATGACACCCTGTCACTTGGGGGTCCCAGAACAATGACACCCTGTCACTTGGGGGTCCCAGAACAATGACACCCTGTCACTTGGGGTCCCAGAACAATGACACCCTGTCACTTGGGGGTCCCAGAACAATGACACACTGACACTTGGGGGTCCCAGAACAATGACACCCTGTCACTTGGGGGTCCCAGAACAATGACACCCTGATCACCCTGTCACTTGGGGGTCCCAGAACAATGACACCCTGTCACTTGGGGGTCCCAGAACAATGACACCCTGATCACCCTGACACTTGGGGGTCCCAGAACAATGACACCCTGTCACTTGGGGGTCCCAGAACAATGACACCCTGACACTTGGGGGTCCCAGAACAATGACACCCTGTCACTTGGGGGTCCCAGAACAATGACACCCTGTCACTTGGGGGTCCCAGAACAATGACACCCTGTCACTTGGGGGTCCCAGAACAATGACACCCTGATCACCCTGACGCTTGGGGGTCCCAGAACAATGACACCCTGACACTTGGGGGTCCCAGAACAATGACACCCTGTCACTTGGGGGTCCCAGAACAATGACACCCTGTCACCCTGTCATTGGGGGTCCCAGAACAATGACACCCTGTCACTTGGGGGTCCCAGAACAATGACACCCTGTCACTTGGGGGTCCCAGAACAATGACACCCTGACACTTGGGGGTCCCAGAACAATGACACCCTGACACTTGGGGGTCCCAGAACAATGACACCCTGATCACCCTGTCACTTGGGGGTCCCAGAACAATGACACCCTGACACTTGGGGTCCCAGAACAATGACACCCTGTCACTTGGGGGTCCCAGAACAATGACACCCTGACACTTGGGGGTCCCAGAACAATGACACCCTGTCACTTGGGGGTCCCAGAACAATGACACCAGTCCACTTGGGGGTCCCAGAACAATGACACCCTGTCACTTGGGTCCCAGAACAATTGAACACCCTGACACTTGGGGGTCCCAGAACAATGACACCCTGACA